>SRLM01000224.1:710053-973431 GCA_015708895.1 Populus ilicifolia
ATATATATATATAACCGAAAGCAGAAGGAAATTGAATGTCAAATGTTAGGTGAAAGCTGCGTTGCATCACCAAATCTTCCATGCATGCCTTGACCTTGGCGCCCTCAAATCCCAAGTGATTGTAAAATCTTGCAGTTCATAATCGATGGTTAGACAGCCAATGACTCAAGTGAAGTAGTTATTCGGGCAGGGAAGTCATATTATCCACGACGAACCAAAGCGGTCACTGCTACAAAGATGGGAGGCTACTTTAACCCTCTCTTATAATGAGATATTTTTCAAGCTCAAATATTTCAGGGAGAGAATCTGAACCCCTGAGCTGTTGAAACTTGAAAGCGTTAAAAAGTCACCGTCGCTGCATTATAAAGTCTTGAATATAAATTCTCAACGAACTCTCAAGTACAAAAACCCTATTACGTGGCATAAATATTTTTTTAATTAATATATATATTTAAATCATACATATCTTAACTAATTTTATTAATTTTAAAATTAATAATCATATAAATCTCTAATAATTTTAAAATTTATATAATTCAAACAGTAAATTCAAAACCTGATTAACTGAGTTACACTTCTCATGGTTATAAATACTTTTTTCTTTTTATTTATATATGGTAGGGGTGAGAAAAAATTAAAAATTGATTAAATCAAGAAAATAAAAAATTAATTAAAAAAACCAAACGTTGAAAAAAACTGATTAGAATTTAAAAAACTAACCAGTTTTATTTTATTTATATTTTATAAAACTAAAATTAAAAATACCAAACCAAACAAAACCCAAATAAAAAAACTTGAAAAATTCTAGTTGAATTTGAAAAAACTTAGCCAAAATCAAAAACAAATATAGTCAAATCTAAAAATCAATTTAAAATAACTATTATTCTAGAATAATTAAACTAAATTAAAATTAATTAGTTTGAATCAATGTAATATTTTTGTTAAAAAATTAATTTAATTATTTTTTAATAAATCAGAAAATGATTATACTGATATACGGTCACGATGTTCTTGAGATATTTGTCATGAATATTATTTTATATGATCCTGAAAGAAATATTTAAAGTGAAAACAGTAATTTGATACGTGCCAAACCAAATAATTTTGCAGTGTAATGTGTTTTTACCACTCCAGGCTTTGATTTGGCCTCGTTGTTGATCGAACTATTGAGCCGGCTGGGGTTTTAACAGGGGCTTAAAATCTTTTCTATCAAATTTGATGATGAATGAGATAAGCTTCTTTTATCGTTAGACTAAGTTCTGGAATGCACCATTCCAGATTTTTTTTTTATTTACGTGGGGTGTCCGGGCCTGCTTACGCGCACCACTGAATCCCCATGGCCCACTGAATACCCTGCAAACCCAGTAGGCATGTAAGGCACCGCGGGGGTGACAAGCATGCACGCCAGGACTCGAACCCAGGTGCAGTGGAAGGAGACAAGCCCCTTCCACCGCTAAACCAAGCCCTGAAATACACCACTACAGGCTTTGATTTGGCCTCGTTGTTGATCGAACTATTGAGCCGGCTAGGGTTTTAACAGGGGCTTAAAATCTTTTCTATCAAATTTCATGATGAAGGGGTAGATTTAATAAAAAAGCTAATCCAAATGAAATGTGCGGGTGTTTTAGCTGGTCACAAAAATGAATCGCGCATGACTTGTCAACAACGCGAGGACAATCTGGTAAACACGGGACAAAAACAAATCCACCTAAAGGGACTGTTTGGTATCCCCGCTTGTTTCTTGTCCTATTCCCTCTCCCAAAGCTCAGTCCGGATTCCACGAGGTAAAAGTTGCGGAACACAACTATACTTCGCTTTCGCACTCGTGTTACAATCCCACCTAACCACAACACCGAACCGAAAACAGAGTGAGGGAGAGAAAAAGGGGAAAAACCTTAGCAGACCGCGAAAGCCATTCTTCTTGTAAACGTCGAAAACCTAACTTCTCTCTCGATCTTGATCTAATTATTATATCTCGAAGTGATGGCCTGTGCAAACCTTGTAAAGCTAAACGCAGCGTCGTCTTCATGGATCGGCCAAAAGTCACCTTTCGGCCAGCGATCTCAGGGATCCTCAACTCGCCGAGTCTCCTTTTCGATCCGTGCCAGCTCTTACACTGACGAGCTCGTCCAAACCGCTGTTAGTTCCATCTTCTTCTTCTTTTATTTAGACTTGTTTTCGTTTCTGATGCTTTATTATATTTGCTGGTTGACAAATCAGGTATTTGAACTTGTTTATGATTAGATTGCTTGGAATGCTTCTGCTGTTACATCTATTAAGCTTATGTTAAATCCAGGAATCATTTCATAAAAATCGTTTTTGTGTTTTTTTAATTTCGAATTAATTATATTCTTTTCTATACATCGTTTTGCTTTATATACAAGTACAGGTCATATATACATATGTGACCGGTACGTGTATATATTGAATGATTTTGTTATTTATTCCTTTCAGTAATTGTTGTTCTGTATATCGCTTCAGTATCTCTAGATTTTATTCAGAATGGAAGGAGACAGAATTGGGTCATCATTTGTTTTCATTTACGTAGATTATTGTGCAAAACTGAGTCTGGCTTCTGGATTGATGGTGTAGAAAACTATTGCATCACCTGGTCGTGGTATCCTTGCCATAGACGAATCAAATGCAACCTGTGGGAAGAGGTTGGCATCTATTGGCTTGGATAACACAGAAACCAACCGACAAGCATACAGACAACTTTTATTGACGACTCCTGGTCTTGGCGAATACATTTCTGGTGCCATTCTTTTCGAGGAGACACTTTACCAGTCTACAACTGATGGAAAGAAGTTCGTGGATTGCCTGCGTGATGAGAACATTGTACCTGGCATCAAAGTTGACAAGGTGCGTGGTCAATAGAATTTACAAAATATAAATCATATATTGAATATTTGGTTTTTCACTTTCACAATGAGCTTATGTATGTGTTGCTTCGCAACTTTCATTGTTTCAGGGTTTAGTCCCCCTACCAGGTTCAAACAACGAGTCTTGGTGCCAAGGTTTGGATGGATTGGCTTCAAGATCTGCTGAATATTACAAGCAAGGTGCACGTTTTGCTAAGTGGTAAGTCTGCTCAAGTTCTATGTAATATTGTAGTGCTTTTGTTAATCCATCTAATTTGTCTACTATTCCAATAGCATTTTATATTCCTTGTTTTATTGTTGCATGATCACATTGGAATATCCAGGAGGACTGTTGTCAGCATTCCCTGTGGCCCTTCTGCTCTGGCTGTCAAGGAAGCTGCATGGGGACTTGCACGATATGCTGCCATTTCTCAGGTATTCTTTTGTTCTCATAGCGCATTCCTCACTCATGTTTCAGTGCATTCCTTTTCTCTTTATTCTACATCTCTTTTCTTGGCTGGGAGAGGTAGGGATGGTCTGTGGTTTGTGGTGATTTATGTTACCTCGCAGAATTTGTTCAGGTGATTAGCAGTTTGGAATGCTGGTTGGGATTTTCCCATCAAAAAATAGGTTGACTTTTATTGTTATGAAGTTGTCAAGTCCTGATAAAGCTAAACTACACCCATTCCTCATTTTGGCACTATGAGATTCAAGTTTTTTGAGGTTCTTTGCTATTTGTTGTTGATGATAAATTTTGTGTGCAGGATAACGGTCTTGTGCCCATAGTTGAGCCTGAGATTCTACTTGATGGGGACCATCCAATTGACAGGACCCTTGAAGTTGCTGAGAAGGTCTGGGCAGAAGTCTTTTACTATTTGGCTGAAAACAATGTTGTTTTTGAGGGCATCCTACTTAAGCCTAGCATGGTAACGCCAGGGGCTGAACACAAGGAGAAGGCATCAGCAGATACCATAGCCAAATATACACTTACGATGCTTAAAAGGAGAGTACCTCCTGCAGTTCCTGGTATCATGGTATGAATACTGGAACCCTGTTTTTATCAGGAATCTAAATTGATGTACATTTATTTCTGGAACGCTTCAGTGCCCTCTTCTTACCATGTGAAATTGAATTGTATAGGTATCGAGCGCCTAAAGCCAAATATTGCATATCCTATAATGGGGACTGGGCTTATAAATTGAATGATATGATTGATCCTATTATTACTCCCAATTTGGTCTAGAATGTTGCCAAGTGATATTTGCAAGATATTTTAAACTTCTGTTGGTGAAAGGAGATGAATACTGATTTCTTGAAAATTGGATCCAAATTTATTGTGGTAAACAGATTGATTCAAGATAGTGAAAGGAATTGAAGCTCTCCTTACATTAATCTATATATATATTGACTTTAATTTGAAATTTTGTTGAATCATTGACGATGATTTGAGAATAATTTGGTCACTGCTGCAAAGTGAGCTTCTTCTCTCTACTTTTCAGTTTCTGTCTGGAGGGCAATCTGAAGTGCAAGCAACCCTCAACCTCAATGCAATGAACCAAAGCCCCAACCCATGGCATGTTTCCTTCTCATATGCACGTGCACTGCAGAACACCGTGCTCAAGACATGGCAAGGACGCCCTGATAACGTGGAAGCTGCTCAGAAGTCACTTTTGGTGCGTGCCAAGGCTAATTCCTTGGCTCAGCTTGGAAGGTATTCTGCCGAGGGTGAAAGCGAGGAAGCTAAGAAGGGAATGTTCGTAAAGGGCTATACCTATTGAGCAGCATTAATCAAAACTAGTACTCCTTGCCCCCAAATAATATGTAATTTCGCCTTTTGTATTGTTCCTTGTTAATTGCTAGCTGTGCAAGCTGAGAAGTTATAGCATTAGATGATAAGCTTCTTTGTTTATTTCTCACGTGGCTAACGCCAGAGAGCTTGAATAAATATCGCTGCGAAAAGGAAAACTTTTGCCAGCTTCGATCAGTGAGCTTGAATATTTAAATCCTTTGCACGCAACGCCATAGATTTGCTGGAGCTCTCGAGCTCCTCCCTGTTAATTATTTGAGTAATATTATATATTTGATAAAAAATTAAGCCGCTAGCAAGGTCCATGTTACAGAGTTAACAAATGCATCAACCATTTCTGGACCTCTATCATGTAATCAACTTTATAAAGCATGTCATAAATCAATTCTCAAAACACCAACATTAATCTTGGAAGAACCACCGCTGATAAAACATAACTTGTTTCTCACACAAAACCTTCATTCCTCGTTTGATCTCACCATCTCCTCATTCCCCCTCCTCTTCTTTCTGCTTTTTTCTCTTCTCATTCTCCACAAATCAAGATAAAAACAATTTATTTCTTCCGTTGCCTTCAACAATCACCTCTTTCCTTATAGTTATTAGCACCATGTATTTTATATATATATATATATATATTAGGGGTTACGTGTTATATTTTTATTCACGCATGACATTCTTATTATATTATCATAGTCTATCAAATAGTATATGACATGTATTCATAGCTATCGTGTCAAACCAAACATTATCAAAATACCTATTGTATATGAAAATAAAAAATAAAATGATACAGTATTTGTCCGTTGCCATCTTTATTTGGCCAATTTAATCTATAAAGAATATAGTGTATTTATATTTTAAAATGCAAATGTTGTACCATTTCAGCTAACTCTACATTTCTGCAATTATCAATATCAATTATTAGACTACATACCTTATCATTAATAATACAAGTTGTTTGGAAGATATTAGAATACAACAAATTCTATCCTAAATCACCATTTGATGACATGAAGATCTCTTGAATAACTATCATGGTATCAACATCTCTATTAAAAATATATTTATTATTATCAGAATCATTATAAATATGATCAATTGTATTATTCACAAGCCTTTTTTAATAGATTATTTTCCGGATGATTTTCTTGTTTGTTACACTCACCGGCTCGATGCCCTGATTCTCCAAAATTGAAATAATAAATCTTAAAAGCTAAGCCAGAACTTGAACTGATTATCTGTTGATTTTGTCGAGCATGTATATTTGAGGGAGAGACTAGCATTAAATTATAATTAGACCTTCTTTGTTGTGATTGGCCTTGCAATATCCACACTTTTGTATGATTATGACGTCTAAAGCGTCGATAGAATCATTGCAGTGGTCTTTACTTTTTTTTTTTTGTTTGATTTACGTGTGATGTCCGGGCCAGCTTACGCGCACCACGACTAATCCACACGGCTCACTGAACATCCTGCAAGCCCAATGAACAGGTAAGGCACCGCGGGGGTGACAGACGTGCATGGTGAGGTTCGAACTCCTGAAGTAGAGGAAAGGGACAAGCCCCTTCCACCGCTGGGCTAGAACCTCACTTGCTTGTAGTGGTCTTTACTTGACCTGATAACACATGTAGTTTACGACAATTTTTTTCCCTTTTATTTTATGTTTAGTCCTAAAAAAACATGCTAGTATTAAAAAATATCCACTTAACCCTTCAATTTGTTTTTTCTTTATACTTGATTATTATTTTTCTAATTAATTTTTTTTATTTAAAATAATTTATGAATTTATAATTTATTTTCAATTTCATCTTTGATGGATTTTTTTATCTATTAATTTTATTTTTTTTTCAATTTTATTGTTTTTGATTTTTTTTCTATCAAATTTGATCCTTACTATTTTATTATTTTTTTTTATTTTTTTTATGATTTTATCCTGCAATATCAAATTTGCTGAGGTTGGGCTTTTTAGTCAGGCTTTAGCCTGCTTAATGAGTTATGAATTTCAGATATTAATTCAAGAATAGTAGGTTTATCCAAATTTACTTGTTTATTCTTTTTTATTTTTTAATATCGTGGTTTCATCACCTCATATTTTTTTTTTGTTTTTTAAGAGAATTTTCAAATGTTTTGAAAGTAACATGAGTTGTCTATTTGTTTTTGTCTTTGCTAGATATGATATTATTAAAATGATTTTTTTAGATTAAATTAATTTATTTTATCATTTAATATCAAATTAGTTGATATTATCTTGAGTTTTTTGTGTAATGTTTGTTAAATCTTGTTTTACTAAAAGGAATTTTATTTTTTTTAATTAAATTAAATTAACTTATCCCATCTTCCATGTTAAATTTAATAGAGTATAAATATGAAATTTAATAGATTATAACTACGAAAGATTAATTTATATTCAAAAAGTTTATTCAAATTTATTTGGTTTTTTTTTAGTTTTTTTAGCATTGTCCTCATATATATATATATGTTTTCTTCTGGTGAGATTTTTTATCCGTTTAGAAAAAAAACATAGATTATTAAGAGATTTTAAATTAAATTAAATTAAATTAATTAATTAAATATAAACATTAAACGCTTTTTTATGGTATTTTCTTGGTTTGCGTTTAGGGCTGCCATTATGATAAAGCGGATAATCTCTTTCCATTACATGGAATATAGATTTTTCTTGTTTTATATCAATGAAAATCTTTTTTTTTCCTTTTTCCATAATTCGAAAACTAAAAGAGGTGCAGATGGCGGAGCGAAAAAGAAAGGAGGTAGAAAGACAGGGCGCGTGAAGATAGACACTATCGTTTCGATCTAGAAAAAACAAGCTCGCTCAACTCAACTGTGAAGCCGGCACACCACCAGAGAACAACCCAAAGAATCATCGATCAGAACCTGTAAAATTTTTCCACCAGAAACGATACCGTTATTTCACCTCGCATGCTATCTTCTCTCCTTCATTCACCTCCCTGGCAAATTCCCCAAACCGTAAAACCCTCGACACCTGTCTCCTCCACAGCAATGAAGGACCGGTCGCCGCCTTCCTCATTCGGCGCCGTTTACGTCCCTCCACACTGCCGTATCCGCTCCCTCGTCTCCACTCCCTACTGTCACTCCTCCTCAAATGCTTCTTCTCCTTCTCCTTCTCCTCCAATTGGCTCCAAATTTCGCGAAAATCACAGCGAGAGCACTACTGTTTTAAACCCTAGAAATCGTCCTCCTCTTCATCAACAACAGAGAAACGGCGTCGCTGATAATAATGATCTTAACAGTAATAAGAAACCGGCACCGAAATTTATTTCTGCCTACGATGACCGTGGATCAGAGGAAGGCTCTGATCTTGAAACGGACTGCCCCGTGGTTCCACCTGTTAGTAACGTATCGATCAATGTAATTCTATATCGAATCAATTTAGCTTAATTTTTAATTGTTCTTCAAAACTCTGGTTGTTAGGGTGTTTACCTTTCTGATGACATCGAGGAGTGGAAACGGAAATTTTCAATGCTTTTGCATGACAAGGAGAAGCAAGAGTTGATTTCAAGAGAGAAAAAGGACCGGCGTGATTTTGAGCAATTAGCTGCTCTTGCGAGAAAAATGGGCCTGCACAGGTGGTATCTTGTATTTCTTGATATACCGCTGGTTTCCACTTGCTGTTTTTACTGATTTTGTTTTTATTTGTTGTGCCAACATTATTTCTCTTGGCAGCCATTCCTATGCGAAAGTAGTTGTTTTTAGCAAGGCTCCGCTTCCAAACTACAGATTTGATTTGGATGACAAGCGTCCGCAGAGGGAGGTACTTTCTCCTACATCTATTTACAAAGTTCTGCTCTCATCTGTCTGATATTGTTTTGGTTCTTAAACCAAAACAATGTCGTTATTAGCTTTGAAAGCTGAATTGCTGAAGTATTATTTCCTCTTTTGCTCTTTTCTGGCCCCTGTTCTTGCACGCTTCATCTCGTCCTAAGCTCTTAAATCTCTTTCAATTGAATTTAGGTCCGAAACACCGCATATGTATTTTCAATGTCCATTTATTCTTGTTTTCTTTTGTACATTTGTTTGCCCCTTGTTGGACAAGCCTTCTGCATGTTCCATATACAGCTTTTGTACTTTTCATTATACATGGTTTGTAAGCTTTATATTGAAGGTTTGAAGAATTGGCAGGTGAACTTACCTCTTGGTTTGCTACAAAGAGTTGATGCTTATCTTGGAGACTACCTCTATCAAAGGTCCAGGATTAATAGTAATTTTCCAGATACATTTTCTAGATCAAGCAGCAGTAGTCTCTCCACAGATGATGGGCTTTTTGAGCAACCTGAGCCACTGGCATCCAGTAAGGCTGTTATGGAGAAAATTCTGTGGCGGAGAAGTATGCAATTGTGTGATCAGCAACAAGCTTGGCAGGTTATCTTACCCTGAATAATATGGAACTATGTCATGTATCTATTTCTATATCAATGCATCTCTTCCATTTAGCTATCATCTCAGGCAAATCTCCATACCAGTTACTTTGTGAAAAATTGCCTCAAGAAAAATCCTGGAGAAAAACCAGTCCCACTGGCTTTGGAACAATCATTCTTTTTGTGACTTGAGAGGATGGACAGCATGTAAAACACAATGACTATTATTATTTATTAAAAAGCTGCTTTGCAGATGGGCTCTAAACCCCTGCCTCTGCTAGGAAGGTGGCTCCTTGTCTCGGACAAATAAATGATTAGTATTGGTTTTCCACTTTGTTTTCCCACACTTGCATACAAGTCCCATAGTATCCAATATCTTCTCAAGTAGATAATCAATGTATTTTTTTAACTAAAAATTGCACGCCAAAATTAGTTTGTCGTTTTTTTTATTTTAAAGAAACAAGGGATGTGACATTGGGATTTCATTCACGGGAAAAGATTGAGCTGTATGTATTTTATAAAATTCAATATCCTGAACTAATTATTAGGCTCTGACGCCAATATATTCTACTCTTTTCACTGATACCCTATTATTTTTTTTTAAATAAAAAAACCTAATAAATATGATGTCCTAAGCTTTACACTAGTAGACCCATGTTTCAAACCTCTGTTCATAACACCATCACTTTATTATTATGGTGGCAGGGTTAATTTTTAAAAGATTGCTTTCTTTTTTTACCTTTAATAAAATTTGGATTATTTTCTTTTGGCATTGCTCCATGTCTCAGCTTAGAAAATTGTAGTTGCCTTATGCATTCTCAAACTGGGGTTGTTTACGGGGGCAAATCCAGACTTCAGCTCTTGGAGGGGCTAAAGTGTTGCATTTTGATTTTGCAACGGCCATTTTCACATAAATGTTCTGAAAATTTGTAGAGAGATTCCCTCTTGTAACTAGCAGTTTTGGATTGCACCTTGTCATGTAACAGACCTTAGCTCACCATTTTTATTATATCAATGTGGTGGACCACAGAGGATTTTTCAAATTATATGTGCAAATAAGATTTGGAGAATAATATCATCAGTTTCAGACAACATTTGGAGCTCCTTGTCCCTGCATTTAGTTTGTAATCCTAATGAAGGGGAAAATGTTCATCAGGCCCTTACTAGTTTGTGTGTATACAGTCTATCATAATATCCTGAGCCAAAACCATTTTTTACAAGTGGATACTGACTTGCTAACTCTCCTCTTCATTGAGGTTGTCTATAAGTCTGGATGATGCTAGGTAACTTGTTGGCCAAGTAAGAATACATGCACAGAATACTTGCAAAGATTTTCTGAGATTCTAGTATGTTTATTCATAGTTTTGTTAAACATTGATTTCTTTTTTTTTTTTAATTTTTTGATTAAAGAATTTAAGAGGTTTGTTTGTTTTTTTTTTTTTTTGCGCGGTATGTTTCCTGATATGAATTCTGAAATATGATGAAGTTACTTTTTTTCAATTTCTTTTAGGAATCTCCAGAAGGCTGCAAGATGCTTGAATTTCGTAAAACTCTTCCTGCATACAAAGAGAAGGATGCCATATTGGCAGCCATTTCACAAAATCAGGTTTGTAATGCATAGGTCCTTTGTACTTTTTTCTTTTCTTCTGTTCTTCTTTTTTTATAAGCTGTTTGGTTCCAGCTTTGCATGGAAATCTGTTGTCATTAATTTTCTTAAATGAAGGTATCTGTCTGTGTTTCTAAGAAATGAATGTATTCAGCATAAGGGTTAAGAGCTCACACTTGGTTTGTATAAAGTTTAATCAAGCTTGTCTAAATGCGCCAAGCTAGAATACCTTTATGCTACTATAAATTTCCTTGTCTATAATCCATCTCTCCTGCTATTAAACCTCCTTTGAAGTTCATTGCAATGATGTAATAATCTGGTCAAAAGGAAATCATTACTTTGGTTGGGTTTTCTATATTTGAAGATGGTAAATCCTGTGGTCTACTGAACTTTCAAGTTTTTTGTCTTAATTTTTTTATTGGGATGTTATTGTTATATATTGAAGTTGAACTTCCACACACACGAGGATGGAAAGAATTGTTATGTTGGCGTGGATTGATTCCTAGCGTTGCTTGTAAATATTATTCAGGAATTAATGCTTCATGATTTGCAGTAAAGCCTAACTTTTTGTATTTTACAGATTGTTATAATCTCTGGTGCAACTGGCTGTGGCAAAACCACGCAAATTCCACAATTCATTTTAGAATCTGAGGTGGAATCTGTTCGTGGAGCTGTTTGTAATATTATATGTACACAGCCAAGACGAATATCTGCTATGTCTGTTTCTGAAAGAATTGCTTCAGAGAGAGGGGAGAAATTGGGTGAATGTGTGAGTTTCGTCTCAGAAACATTCTGGGTTACTTTGTCCGAATCACTACCTTCTATCAGTAACACATTTCAAGAAATTGAAGCAAATCTTGTTGTTTTATTGGCTTTTGTTTGAAGGTCGGATACAAGGTTCGGCTTGAGGGTGTAAAGGGAAAGGATACCCACCTTCTCTTCTGTACCACTGGCATCCTGTTGAGAAGACTGCTTGTTGATAGAAGTTTAAAAGGAATAACTCATGTGATTGTGGATGAGATTCACGAACGTGGAATGAATGAGGGTAACTTTTAGCTGTCTGAGGTTTTATTTTGGGGATGATGAGATCTGATTTCTCACAATGAACTTTTGACACCAGATTTTCTGCTCATTGTCCTCAAGGATCTCCTTCCTCATCGGCCAGAACTGAAGCTGATTCTGATGAGCGCAACCCTTGATGCCGAGCTGTTCTCATCATATTTTGATGGAGCTCCAATACTGTGCATTCCAGTAAGCTAAAAGTCCAGTTAGCACTGTTGCACCACAATCTTTCATTGTTTGTTGAGGCAATTTATAGTTAGAATCCATGAGTATGTGAATTTGCTTGGGCTGTCCCTTTTCTTTGTTTCCTGCTTGCTGTTTTATTTTTATTATAAATTGCTTGTGGGGAGAGAGGAAAACGGTATGGCTTTGGTTATGAATAATATTCCTTTGGAGAATTTTTTCTTTTTTTTGGTCATTTGTAATGCTTGTGGTTTAGTGCTGGTGTTTTAAATCATGCACTGATTATGTGTTGTAGTTATGATGCCTGATCCTGGTCATTGCACTGGTATGACAAGCATCTGGTGATACAAACAATTTACCAGTGGATTTCTTGATTTTCTGCCTTCAATAATACATTGAAATGATGGTCATTGTTTATTCTACCGTAGTTTTAAAGAATAAAATAATGAGTTCACTGGATAGTAGAATTATTTTTTTGTTAGAAGGTGCAGTGAGACTCTTTTTCATTGTATACTAAATAATCCACCAGTTTAGGCAATGTGACAAGTAAAGTTGAAAATGCAGAGTGACATCTATTCTGAAGAGCAAAGATGGGCTATGGTACTTCTTTTTTCTGCTTTCACTATTGTTTGAGAACAACTCTCCACATTTATTATAGTCATCTTATTTTTATTCAATCTTAAATTACCCAATGTAGTTAGGAAGTTCTGTTTTTTTCGTTATTGTTGTTGTGGTAAATATTTCCTTAATGCTGATTGGTCTTGCCAAGACTGTTTAAAACTTATTTATTCAATGTGCATCCGTCTATTTTGGCATGTTAAATCTTTTATTTGTCTCTTAACATTATTATTTTTGCAATCGATGGGTTGGAAGGTTTGTTCTGATGGTCCTCCTTTTAACGGTCTTATTTAGGGTTTTACATACCCGGTACGAAATCATTTTCTGGAAAATATTCTGGA
This sequence comes from Populus ilicifolia, assembly GCA_015708895.1. Taxonomy (NCBI): domain Eukaryota; kingdom Viridiplantae; phylum Streptophyta; class Magnoliopsida; order Malpighiales; family Salicaceae; genus Populus; species Populus ilicifolia. The sequence continues at coordinate 722,926 of SRLM01000224.1, forward strand.
AATGACGGGTTACAGATTGACCCCATGCAACCAAATTGATGGTTATGGTCAGGAAAAGATGTGGAGGATAGGCAAACAAGCTCCGAGAAAAAGGAAGAGTCAAATTGCTTCAAGTGTTGAGGTATAGATGTTCTTAAGGTTATACTCTACCATTTTGTAATTTTTATATATTTTGATTTTTCTTTTTGCATTTTGGAAAAATATAATCAGGATGCTCTTAGAAAAGCTGATTTTAAGGAGTACAGTAGCCAGACTCGGGAGTCTTTGTCATGTTGGAATCCTGATAGCATAGGTTTTAATCTTGTTGAATATCTCTTATGTAATATTTGTGAGAATGAGAGGCCAGGTGCTGTTCTTGTTTTCATGACGGGGTGGGATGACATAAGTTCTTTGAAGGATAAGCTTCAAGCTCATTCTTTCTTAGGAGATCCAAGCCGAGTCTTGTTGCTCACTTGCCATGGTTCTATGGCCAGCTCAGAGCAGGTAATTTTATTGTTTTAATTTACTCTTCTGATTATTAATTTGATTTGACTGTGTAGTTTCTTGCCACTCATATGCTTATTTTCTGCAAATTAATGAGTAACCAATAGTGGAAAGCAGAATAGCAAATTCTTACTGCATATTTCAGCTGTTTTTTACTAAGATATTTTTTGGTATCCTTTCATTTAAGATTGCACAGGACATTCTTCCCTCTCAATTTTCTTAAACATTACTAATATGATGTATTTGGAATGCATTTAGAGGTTAATATTTGATGAGCCTGAAGAGGGTGTGCGGAAAATAGTACTGGCTACTAATATTGCTGAGACAAGTATCACTATCAATGATATTGTTTTTGTTCTTGACTGTGGGAAAGCAAAGGAGTCTTCCTATGATGCATTGAATAACACTCCTTGTCTGCTTCCTTCCTGGATTTCTAAGGTTTCTGCTCAACAAGTAAGTTCCTCTGTTGGAGATATGAGCTATATAAGATGGCATCTGGTGTTGTTTTTTAGTATATGTTGTGTCTTGATCATCTGAAAAAGTCATCCTCACAATTTCTTATCAAGCATTCTTTCTCTCTTTGAATAACCTCATTGTCAAATAAATTCCTGTATTGGTTCGACACATGGTGGGCTAGTGGGACAGATATTTCCTCTCCCCAGCATGTGTAGAGTCTGTAATTACTGCCTTGGCAAGTAACAGGGACGTAGCACTTGTAGTTTTTGTACATGAAATTCATTTTGGTGACCAGATAGTAGGTGGTCTCTTATGAACTTTAGTGGTTGATAAATTAGATTGGTCATTGAAGGCAAGCCAATTATCTACAAAGAGCCTTTTAAGTTAGCTTTTTAGAACTAGAATAGTTTCATTCCCCCCCTCATCATGTGTGTGTGTTTTGTGGGGATGCATTCATCAGAACCATGGTTTAAATAGCTGTATGTCATGTTGCATAACAGTCACCACCAACAAAGATTTTCACATATTTGACTAAAATCAGTCAGCACTAATAGTTTCAATGAATATCAAATCATTTATAAAAAAAATATTTAACCCCTAACTGATGCATGCACTGATCACAACAATTCAGTGTAGTGTTGAATTCAGATCGAAGATGTTACTGACCAACTTTAGTTGGCTGGATTATTGCGGTTAATGAGGGTTATGCATTATTGCAGCACTACTTGACACAAGGCATTGTAGAAAACCCTTCTCGCTAAATTCCTTTTTCTAAAAGTTTGGTTGAGATGGTGCAGTATTAGGGTGTTTCCATTGTTTATTGGATCTCTCTTAAGGCATGCATTTCATTTGGAGTTGGCCTCCTGGTTACCTGATTGGGCTAGCCCACTCTACTGGCTAGAGTAGAAAGTTAAATTCTCTGCCCAACTTCTCGTTCAAATCTATGCAATCAAACCTAGGCAATCACTGGATTCCTGTAATTAAACAATAAAAAATTTGTATGATAAGTAGACAGGGTTGAAGACAGTTTATTTAGTAGAAAGAATATGAAACTATAGCCTTGTAGTGAGTGCACAGTTAAAAGAAAAAAAGGGACAAGGCACAAAAGAATTTATTTTATTCTTGTAAGTTGTAATGCATAAAAGGAAGAAGCTACATCAAGGAACGTTACTCTATCTGCTTAATGTTTACAGTGTGGCATATCTTTGGTCTGCAGAGAGAGATACAACTATTTCTGTATCATTTCAAAAATCCAATTTTTTTATTTGTCTGCTTAATTGATATTTTCAAATTCACGTTTACTAACCATGTTTGGTTTCTCTTTATATTTTGTATAATGTAGAGAAGAGGAAGAGCTGGCCGCATTCAACCAGGAGAATGTTATCACCTCTATCCTAGGTGTGTATATGATGCTTTCGCAGAGTACCAATTGCCAGAAATTTTGAGAACGCCTTTGCAGTCTATTTGTCTACAAATCAAAAGTCTGAAACTTGGAAGCATATCTGACTTTCTATCTAGGGCTTTGCAGTCGCCTGAGTTATTAGCGGTACCCTTCTTTCTTATTTTTATATTCTTGTGACATACTCAGCGTCCTTTTATTTTTTCCCTTGCCTGTAGAAATTATTGTCAACTTTTCCCTTCATACAAGTGATTTTCTCATGCCTACCTCTTTGACCTTTGGCTTTCAATTTATGTATTACAGGTTCAAAATGCCATTGAATATTTAAAAATCATCGGAGCCTTGGATCAGAATGAAAACTTGACTGTTCTAGGTAGGCCTAAATCTCTCTCTAGATTCTTTATCAGTTTTTAGGTTTGTGTAACTTATGCTAATGCAAAAGCATATATTGATGGTAAGATTTTTTTCCATTCAATCTGACTATCAATTGGCAGGTCGATATTTGACTATGCTTCCAGTGGAGCCTAAGCTTGGAAAAATGCTCGTTTTAGGTGCTATTTTGAATTGCCTGGATCCAGTACTAACTGTTGTTGCAGGTCTTAGTGTCAGAGATCCTTTCTTGATGCCATTGGACAAGAAGGATGTAAGTCACCTTCCAAATCTTATATTGTTAGTTGAAAGTCATATTCTTCATGTGCTTTGATAAGGATGAAAGCAAAAAATCTTATATTAATAGCTGGGTCTGCTATCGGCTTCAAGGGGCTGCACATGATTGCACTATGCTTTTCTTAATAATTCATATGAATATGATCATACAAACTTCCTTTTCCCTTTAGTTGCTTTTGTTGGCATTGTAGTTAGGCTTAGGTATTGCCAATTGGCATGCAAGTATTAGATGTCACCAAAGTGAATGGGGGGAACAAGCTGGTGACTTAGCTTTCTGTCCTGATATAGATTTATCATAGCAGTGGCTAGCAAGGGAGCTTTTGGATTGCACTTTTAATAATGGCTGGAAACTCTGCAGCTTTGATGCTGTGTGGTTGCCTGAAGATATGAATATTCTCTGGGTAGTATGGCTTTCTGTTTTTCTTTTTGTGGCATGTGACTGTTTTGGGTGTTTGTGTGCATTGAGGTTTGGGGGTGTGGGATTCCAGTTGTAGGACAGCAGCATAGTGATAAACTGATAATGAAGTCTGATACGCTGCTGATTAATCTTACTTGTTATTCTTAAAATATGATCGTTTAGGAGGTGTTTGTTTTGCATGAAAATTTTACAGCGAAATGATTTCTGGATTTTCTTGTAAAATATTTTTTTAGGAAAATTGGTCACCATAAAATATTTTACAATCAATCTTTAAACCTTGCTAATTTATTCCCGTATATTTTCAGCTCATGAAGTTCCATAAAATAATTTATGCATCATAATCCACTTTCAATATCTTTAATTATTTCAACCACCATAACCTTGCCGCTGCCACAATCACTACTCAACAACCACCATCCCACAACCAGTACTCCTATCAATGCAACACATCTTCATCATCATTCTACTACCATCATATCATTACTTGCCAAACATCATAAAAAAATTTCCATGTAAATTTCCTTCCATTTGTAAAATATTTTACTCAGAAAAACCCTTAATGTCTATTTGTGCTATGCAGCTTGCAGAGGCTGCAAAATATCAGTTTTCCGGTGATTATAGTGACCACCTAGCACTTGTCCGAGCCTATGAGGGCTGGAAAGATGCTGAAAGAGATCTTTCTGGATATGAGTACTGCTGGAAAAATTTTCTCTCAGTGCAATCTATGAAAGCTATTGATTCTCTACGGAAGGAGTTCTTCTCCTTGCTCATGGATACCGGCCTTGTCGATGGCAACCCAACCACCTGCAATGCATGGAGCCACGATGAGCATCTGGTTCGAGCAGTTATTTGCAGTGGCCTCTATCCTGGAATTTGCTCCATTGTGGTGAGTCATTTTATTTTCGTTGGTTTTTATACTTTCACATCATCATCATCTGAATTGTAATGTATATAGCTCACTAGTTCCTTTGATTTGATATGGCCTATTTATTTTATAAATGTGCTATTTAGATGGTGTGGTGGGAAAAGAGGGATGGTACCTTAATTTTGTGTGCTTTTCGCAAATCATGAGTGCTGACTTAGTTCCATGTACAGCACAATGAGAAGTCATTTTCACTGAAAACCATGGAGGATGGCCAGGTGCTTCTGCACTCTGTAAGTTCCTTCTTCCTGAATGTTATTTCTTCTCTTCTGAAATATGTGTAAGGGGATCCATGCCCTTGTTCTCTTTTTAGTTGCTTGGTATTTTCTCTCCCCAGAACTCGGTTAATGCTCGAGAATCAAAAATCCCCTATCCATGGCTGGTTTTCAATGAGAAGATAAAAGTTAATAGTGTTTTTCTCCGGGATTCAACTGCTGTTTCTGATTCAGTGCTGCTTCTATTTGGCGGGAGCATCTCTAGAGGGGATGCTGTGAGTTTTTCTCATCGTTTAAAAATCACTTGCTAGCTGGAGTTGCATCACTGCATGTGGTGTTTTTTTTTTTTTTTTTACTGACCATGTTTATCCATGCATAATTCTCTTACAGGATGGGCACTTGAAAATGTTGGGAGGATTTCTGGAATTCTACATGCAACCTTCTGTAGCAGAAATGTATCAGAGCTTGAGGAGAGAGCTCGATGAGCTGATTCAGACCAAAGTAGGCAAACGTTGGATGGGAACTGGATTTATATTTTTACATTAGTTTTGATATGTTTTGTGTGCTGTCTTTCCAATTCTCTTGTAAAGTTTCAACTGTTAAAGGGTTTGATATTGTTAATTTTTGTCAATTGTTTGTGGTGAATATCAACAGCTGCTGAATCCCAGGATGGACATACACATGCACCATGAGCTTCTCACTGCAGTGCGATTGTTAGTTTCAGAGGATACTTGTGATGGCAGATTTGTGTTCGGTTGCCGTTTCTTCAAGTCCTCGAAACCAACTGTTTTTGCTACACAGCCACCCTTAATTTCAAGGAGTGATAGTGGACCTGGAGGTGATAATTCCAAGAGTCAGCTCCAGACATTGCTCACCCGGGCAGGATATGCTGCACCATCCTACAAGACAAAGCAATTGAAGAACAACCAATTTCGCGCCACTGTTGAGTTCAATGGAATGCAAATTATGGGACAGCCTTGCAACAACAAGAAGAGTGCAGAAAAAGATGCAGCGGCTGAAGCCCTGCAGTGGCTGGTGGGTGGGACCCAAACAAGCCAGGAATACATTAACCACATGTCAATGTTGCTAAAGAAGAGCAAAAAGGATCATTACTAGAAAAAGCTTTCTGAAGCTTCCTATAGACTGCTTTTTTGGAGAGCCACTAGCTGAACCTTTTGTTCCTAGCAATTCTTGAGCACAAGGAAATGTAGTCTTCTTGTTATGTAGGTCCAACTCTCCTTCTTCCTTCTTAAAGAGGAAAAAGATGGTTGAATGACAATGTCACTTTAACAAACCTAACCTTATCTTTGATAAAGGGTCGTGGCCCATAACAATTGTACAGATGCTTAAGTCCACGACAGGAGCTGCAAGCTATTGTTAATAACTTGTGGGTGATTTGGAATATCAGATAACCTGCATTTAGACATGGAGTTGAGCTGAAGAGTCACCGTCAAGAGAACTGGTATGGATCTCTCCACTTTATCCAGTTCATGCTTTTCATGTGGAGCTGCATGGTTGACAATGCCTGAAAGTGTAATATCAGAGACCAACCACTTCTGATTCGACGCACAGCATTAGAGATGGGAATCAGAGCTAACCCCTGTTTCGAATCCAGTATTCATTTTGATTGGATTTTTGTATAGTTAGGTGAAAAAAGATTAGGATGCCCGGAACATCATGGGGGCTGTATATACGAATGTGTAATTATTCTTACGTGGTTTTTAGCTACTTTCCTTGTCATGGAAGGATCCAGGGTACAAAGACCTGTTATTCTGTTGTGCCCATGAATATATTATACTGTTCATTTGCATGTCTGTTGTCTTTAAGGTGGAAGGATCCGGATTTGGACAACAGCTATGGTTTGTTTCAACTTGGATGATAGGTATGCGAGTTGCAACCACTCTGAAGTCCTCAACCTTCAAGTACTGAGATTTGGCGCAGTCGAGGAGATTTCAGGTGGTTTTGCTTGATGGACGCTCGGGGTGCGGTTCAACTAGGTAGATTGAATTTCAATTTGGGATAGCAGCTGGCTGCAGTCAAGTGTTTCCAGTCTTTGAAAACCGAGCAAAAATTGTCAGTAATTATAAATGCTATCGATGGCCAACAAAGAATTCGAGTCTCTAGATGAGAGCTAATCACATCTAGAGCCAGATGGACCGAGTGGCTGCAAGATATTAATGAAAACACGCTACCGTAATCAGATGATTTTGAGGAATGTCATTTACCTCTTTCTCGCCAGTCATCTTAGTTTGATGATGATTGGTTAAGACAGTAACATCCGAGGCCCCCTGTCTGGATTTTATAACGACATGAAGGTACTACTGATAAAGGAATCAAAAAAAGAGGCGTACACTAACCAAGTAACCATCCATCATTATCTTTATATGTCGCAAACGTACTCTGCTTTGAAGAACTCAGAATAGTGGTGAATGTAGTGATAATACATCTGATGGACGAGGCTTTGGCAGCTTGCTCCAAGTCTCATTCTAAACACTAAGGTCCCTTGACTGCTCAGAACATGCCCGCCTATGCATTTAAGCTTCCAAGTGAAGCCAGCACAGACCATTGTTAGAGAGGGCCCGTGCTGGGGTTGGGTTTGCATGTCCGTGAATTTGGTAAGTATTTCCTCCACATGTTTTTCAGTATAGCATACATTGCATTTGCATGTGATCATGGCGAGTATTGTATTAGGAGATGAGCTGTTGAGAGTCTTGAGACTTTTATGTTGACAGATAGATCTGTTGATTAATATAAAAACCGTTTCCATTCCACAAGCATCACTAGAGATAAAATTAACTTTCTCAAATCTAAAGTCTTCTTGTGGGGGGTGGGGGGCGCTCATCAGATTCATCAACGATTCTTCTCCGCCACTTGTTACGGGATCTCGATCCCTGGAGTTTTATAGTAAAATCACATGACCATCTTCGAAACGACATTGATTTTGCTGTCGGCAGGCCAAGGTTGATCACGTAAAATAATTTTGGAATCTGACTGTAAGACTACGGGGCAGGCTGGGTAAGGTTTGCTCCTCCATGTCAAGATTCTTCTTTACAAGAGTAAGAAATGATTTTATTGTATTTTTATTTTTATTTCTAAATTAAGGTTTGCTACTAGAGAGGGGGGAAACTGGAAGCGAAGGTGTGTTATTGTGTGGAATTCTATCATCCTCAAATTGTACTTCGTTACAACTACTTGTAGAGATCTCGGTAAGTTAGTGCCCAATTGACCCTAATGAATATGACCCCAAGCATGTGACGAAGCATCTTCGTCGTTACGCTGTAACGTTGCCGGGGTGTCGGGCCCTAATAAATGCCCGTAGGAATTGAGAGCAGTAGTGTTAGGGTCCCTTCATATTTGGATCGTGACTTTAGATCATTTTCAATGGTTGCGAGCATGAGGAGATCCTTGGCCCACATCCTGCTAGCTTGAAATCGTAATCACAATTTAAGAGGCCGAGAAAGGGTCGGGTTTATGTATGTTTCTTCGAGATCCTTAACATCTGGGGCAAGTGGGGAACTTTGCTGGCTGTCGATGAAATGTATCGATTGCGATAGGATTGCTCGGTCTGTCCGTTGAAGGGTGGTGATATTTTGCTTCTGGCTCCGAATTGTTTAGCCCTAATTTGCTAGGGGTAAAATGCTTTTCGGATCTTGGACTGTATAATATAATTAGATGTCCCCTTCGGGTGATTTCTTTGGTCTCATTTTTCAGCACGACTTCCATCTTAGATCACTTCGTAATGCCAAGTGGTCTATTGTTTAAACTAGTTGGTTACACAGCACATTTATGGATTTCGGATGAGGATTGAACAAAATACTCACGCATGTGGTCTACATGTGTACACCAACGCCAATTTATAAGCTACTCTCTAACGTACGAAGACAGAAGAACATACGAGACAATGCAAGTAAGCTTGGCCCCACGACTATGAAGGTTTCGAATAGAGGGTCAGAGTACAAAAAAAAAAAAAACTATAAAAACCCTAATAATGTCCAATCATTGTTCGGCTATCAGAGGCCTATGAAGAAGAAAAATTTCGGGATAGATTATCTTAAACATCCTATATTTTGATGACAATAGCACTCTGCTAACTCACTTTTTGTGAATTACAAAGAAAAAAAAATCCTCTAGCGATAGAGTTATTGTTTGAGTTGGTTGGATTATATATATAAAAAATACCCTATTATAAAACAAACCTCGCAATTGCACATTCCCCACTTTCTTTAGCTCTCTCTCGATCTCTCTCTCTCTACTCGAAAGAAATTCAAACAAAACCTAAATCAACACCCAACGAAACACGAATTAAAAGCATAAATTTACTTTGAAACTCGGCAAGTGAAACCCTAACCTTGAAATTAAAAAAACGTGATTTTAGTTTCAAACAACTAATTAACCACGTGTTTATGTTCGATCAGATTCACTTTATTTTTTATGTATGTTTATTGAGTTTTGATTTATTGGTCGTGCTGGCTGTAAACACACATGAACAAAGTGATGGCAGTGGAGAAGTGAAGAAATATAGTTCAAAGTTGAGAAACGGAGGAAAGAAGGAGATGTTGATTGCCCTTAATTGACCAAATTGATTCATTGTGCTTGGAATTCCTGAAGGGTATGTTGGGTATTAGAAATTGTTCAGCATGTAATTATTGGATTAATTGTGATAATGTTTTTGTTATCTTTTAACGGGAACCTGGCAGCAAATGGAATGTGTTACCCGAAATTACACGATAAGATATTATTTAAAATAATATCATAAAATATGTATATAGCGTGTTAATGCTGACTGCAACTTATTCTGAAGCCTCTTTGGGAAGAATTAATCGGAGCACGTAGAGATTATATGCGAATTCGATGAATTATGTTATTTCTTTATTGAATGAATAGAGGGATAATATTATATATTATTTAATTACTTTAGGGATAAAACTGATTAAAAAGAAGAAGAGGTTTCACTTGTTATTATGCATTGTGGTTAAAGATATTTTTAGGTTGACCATGACCTGGTTTTCATTGTTCAGACTTGTTTTTCATTTTAAATTGTAGTAAAAACTTGAATTTTTTAAAGAATTATAATTTTAAACATATTTTTCTCAAACAGGATAAATTGAGGCTTCTCCGGATAATTAGAAAGTCTCTTGCTACTGTTATTTTAATGGATTTGTTTCCTCCAAATACTATTTTTTCTTATCAAAACTCGTCATCTTCTTAGTTATCTTTTTTATTAAATAAATTGAAAATACATAAAATGGACAAAGGGGCTCAGTTACAGGAGAATGCAGAATAGAGATTAAGCATATATTAAAAAAAAAACACGAGGATTAGTTAATTAATCTCATTAGATGATAGGAAATAAGTTATAATTTCATTCATTGCAAAATTTTGCTGAATAAATAAACAAAGGAATGCTTGGAAACATGATTTTCAAAGTTTTCTTTGTTTGGAAATATATTAAAATAGCATATATTTTTATTTTTTTAAAATTAAAATATTAAAATAATATAAAAATATACGCCATGATTTTTACTAAGATCAAAAAACATATTAATAACACCTCGCTAGGGAGGGCAAGTTGAATGAATATTTTGACATTTTGTTTTTTAAAAAATATATTTAATTAAATGCACACAGGTTTTTTTTTATAATTATATTTAATAAAAATTACTACTAAAAAGTTCGTATTGTTGTTGTTTTTTTCTTTTTTTTAACGCCATACAAAATTATCCACCGCGGGTCAGTGGATTTACATGATCAAAACTTGCTCAAATGGTTTTGCGAGCGTCATAAAGCAAGGTTTAAACATGCTTACCACAAGCCTAACACTACAAAAATCCTCGCAAAAATCGAAAAACAAAATGTACAAGGAGAATTACAATTGCTAGTTTGAGCAAATATCACGGAGGTTGTTCTGACAAATTTGTCGCTACTTTTGTAAGAAAAGTCTTAGCCCAAATCAGCAAAAAAACAAAATATCAAAATCGACTTTAAAAATTGTGGGTTCTGGCTTTGATTTCTAGAGCGCAGGACCTCTTAGGTCACCCATCGAGAGAATAAAACGTAAAGCGTGGAGGGTTTTACAAAGCAAGTCATCCTTTCACCCTTCTAAGCTAAACAAATTCACATTTCAAGTTTTTAACATGTAAATCGTACGAGATCCTAGCCACCACTCAGACACGCGGAGTGAGAAGCGCACGGTCAAGCAGGACCAGCTGCAATTCACGTGCACAAGTGGTCCATCACTCCATTAGTTTGAAAAGAAAATTACGGATTAGTTTTTATAAAAAAAAAAAATTCAACCATTTGTTTTCAAATTAATAAATTATGTAAAAATTAATATAATATAATCCCATCAACATGGCTAGTGTAAAGATAATTGGATAATTATAAAAAAATAATATAATTTGGCTAAAAAATTCAAGAAAACAATGTCATAAAAAATATACTGAAAATCAATTGTAAATTAAATCAATATTAATAAAATAAAATAAAAATTAGAATCAATTTAAGTTAATATGTCAAACTTAAATAATAAAATAAGGATAACCTAGTAAAAAACAATTCAAAATATATTATAAAAATTAATTTTTAATAAATCTCACATTGAATTATGAACTTAAAAAAATAATTATATAAAGATTGATACAATATAATCTATTCATCTTGGTTAGTCCAAAGATAATTAAATAATTATATAAAAATAATATAGTGTGACTAAATTCAAGAAAACAACCTCATGAAAAACAAAAAAAAATGTATTTAAATATAATTATCAATTAAATTAATATTAAAAAAATTAACTGAAAAAATAATCAAAAACAACTTGAGTTGACATGTTAAAATTAGATAATAAGATGAGGATACTCTAAGAAAAAATAATTCAAAACAAATTATAAAGATCAATTTTTAGTCAAACTAATATTAAATGATGAAATTAAAAAAAATATTATTAAAAAAAATTAATTTAATTTAATTTGTCAAACCTTTAACTCATGTCATGCAACTAGAATAATATTAAAAAAAAACTCAAATAATTTATAAGGGTTGGTTTCTAATCAAGTGAATGATGGAATTGAAAAAAATATTTAATTATAAAAAAACTCAAATTCACTTAGTTAATGTTTACCATCAAACTATAATAATAATAAACATATATTAAAATAAATTATAAAGTTGACAGGGGTCAATACTATAATAATAATAATAATAAATTACAGTTGAGCAGGGGGCAATACTAGCTTCCCTTCTTAATTAATTCTTGTAAATGGTGAAAGGAATAATTGAAGACGTGCCTTAATTCAAGGTTGCATTTGACAGTCAGACACATGAAGATTTATTGAAGACATTCGACGGATTGAGACGTTATTTTTTATTTTAAAGTAGCACTTTTTAGAACTAGCTAGAGAAGCATGCCTGAGGCTGAAGAATAAATTCTTAGACGAGTCATCCATGTCTCATATATCCACTAAATTTAATTTTTTATAACCTCTTAAACTTAAGAATCAAACCAGACCTCTGAGTGTTTGTTTTGCTTAATGCAAAACCATGAACAAAAGCAAAAGGTTGGAGAGCTTATTATATTGATTTTTTTAATATATTTTCATGTTTTAATGATTCCATGTTAAAATTTAAAAATATATAAAAATTTATTTTAATATATTTTTAAATAAAAAATATTTTAAAAAAAATACATTAACACGCTACATCAAGCAAGCATTCAATCTCCCTGGGCTCATTTGGCATCATGGTTCATAAAGATTGATTTTTTTATTTAAAATTATATTTATATTTTTTTTGTTTTGATATGCTTGTTTTGAAATTAAAAAAATATTTTAATTATATTTTTTAAATAATTTTTTTAAAAAAATTAACAACTAACACGATAACAAATACTACTGTATAACCAAGAGCTAACACACCACCAAACAATCACTTAAATTCTCTTCATGAATTTGCTACACACACACACAGAGGCAGGAGGACCATATTAAATGCGCGTGGGAAAATATAATAGTAGTCGTGGATGAAATGTTTTTCATTTTGAAATATATTAAAATAATATTTTTTTTTATTTTTAAAAAATTATTTATAACAACAACTTATTAAAATAATTTAAAAACAAAAAATAATAATTTTAAACAAAAAAAATTAATTTTTTTTTAAAATCCTAAACCCTTTGAAAACGTACTAGGTATATGAATAGAATCAAAAGTTAAAAAGCCCTAGAATTTAATTGCTTGCACGGGGCTAGATGAGAATTTATTAATATAGATTCCTGATACCCGGCAACATGTCCAGCCATGTCGTTCCATGGAGAGATACATCACCGTTCAAACAAGATTCTCAATTTCCAACGGTTCCCCGTTTCTACAAAGAAAACATGACGGAAAAATATTTTTATCCCCGTCAAATCTAAACCAGTGAATTGTAAAACAGAAAGCAAGAATTAACAGCATGGTCTCTAGCGGTTAAAATTTCGTTTTCACGGGCACACGTGGTAAATAAATCCCTTGACGAATCCAAATGAGTTTTCCCACAGAGAGAGGGAAAGAAAGCAGACTTGGCATCCGCTTCGCATCATGTCGAGGGTGAGGCCTTTTCTTTCCGGCTGGAAAACCTATAGTCTAAATTCGTTTCATAACTAAAAGAACTTTTCATGCTGTGGAGTTTACACAGATTTTACATGTAAAAATTCGAAAAGCTAGAGAGCAGATGAGCATCCCATTCTAAAGCTTTTTTAGCTTAACCCAATATTTTTTATTTTGTTGTTGCAGCTACCACTACAGCTGCAACCCAATATGAAAACCAGGGAACCTTCCCAGGCAGGAGGGCCGCACCTACCAAAATTGACCTAGGTGGAGCCCCTCCATAATGAAAGGGCAGTTCTTTATGCATAACAACTCAAGATTTCATTCTCCCAGCTGGAATATTCCTACCAACAATATGCCCTTTTCTTTTCTTTATTTTCCATTGGAATCATCATTTATTTTCAGGTAGGAACCCAGCATGAAAACACTGAACGCAGCTTCATATGGGTACTGCTCCCCTAGAAAGGCAGAGAAGGGAAATTAATGCAGGAATGTGTGTAGGGGCAATAATGCAAGCTTTATAGGTGACATTCATTGTGGCCGAGACTATGTGTTGACCCGTTTTGTCTATATGTGTTTGTCCTTGTTTGGCATCTCTCTCCCTCTCTCTCTCTCTCGTCTTGTGGTCACTTCTCACAGAAGTGGCAGTTCGATGTCTTCTGTCCCCCGTTCAATATTTTGATAAATATGTCATGTTTAGTCATTTAAAAAGTTAGCTAACTACTTTTAGAATCTTTTTTTTTTTTTAATTTAGGGTCTCGTGTAAATTGATTAGAGTATTTTTTTTTATTATGAAAAAAATAATAGATAGCGGAAATATTTGATGAGGTTGCAGTGATTAATTGACAAGTTGTACGTGTCATTATAGTATTTTGTTTTTGGTATTTGTTATCAATATTTGTTGAGACAGAAATAAGAGATTTGTTTGTTTTGGATTTTCATATTCAACTGATTCCATACTAAATAAGAATATCATGTACGATGTGTTGGGAATTCTGAGAGATTAAAAATGTTTTTTTTTAATAGATCTGTCACAGTTTTTTTTTTCCTGTGTTCTCTGTACTGTAATTTTTTTAATAAAAAAACTCGGTGATTGACTGCCTATGTGCGCAAAGTGGTTCATCATCCTTGTTAGTGATTGATATTGGTCTATTATTATTTTATTTTATTAATTTTCTGAAAAAAAATGGTTTCTTGGAAGGCGCATTTGTTTCGAGTAAAATTATTTTTTATTTTTTACTGTTAAAAAATTTGGTAAATAAAAACACTTTTTAGTTAATCTTATCATCTTTATTTTTTTCATATATTAAATATATTTATCATTTTTTTAATAAACTTAAAAAATAATTAAAAAATTGTTTTTTATAGCCCAGTTAAATATTGAAAAATAATTTTATTTTTATTTTGTACTACATTATTAAATATTAAAAAATAACTTAATTTTTAAAAATATATTTTTCATAAAAACCACCTTAAAAAAAATACTACCCAGCAAATAAAATACTATTCCTTCACTATCCCTTTCGAGCTGTCCCTCTTTTTTTTTCCATTTCGTACAACCACGTCCAAAAGCAGTCTCAGCAGTGTGTGTGGAAACAGTATTTTGACCTTTCTGGCACACGTTCCAACTAATGGCACCTGAACCATTAACGAGATCCATCATTTTCTTTTTAACGAATTCAATTCTCCCTGTGTTCAATTTTCAACTGGGGAACTCATCATTGCCTTCAGATAGTGCAGCTTTTTTTTTTATACAAAAACCAGAGATACAGGGTGGTATCGTAATATAAAATGGTTCAAGATTCATTATATATGTAATCGAAATGGGTATATAAGAAATTATTTTTTGAATACATTGAATAAGTGAGGATATAAATAAAAAACGACGAAACAAAATCATAGAAAATGCATATAATATTATCATGGAGAGGACAATTGTATTTAATTTGCCCATGCAACCTGTGTTTGTTGATCTCCTTTGCTAGAGATATATAGACTAAGTTTATCCAATGATTTTTCATCTATGACACGTAGAGAATCTGATACAATATTATCTCATGTACGAACTCCGTGCGAAGATATCTCTAACGGTGTAAAAAGCTCATCATTTCAGGAGGGAGTGAAATTATGTTGCGACCCGAGTACTGTATTCTAGCGTCGAAGATGCTGTTTTTTTTTTAATTCAACGATAAAACTATCTTTCAAGTAAGCTTACAGTATGAAAATAGTGTGATAAAGTAATGTAATAATTGCACAGTGAGAAAGGGAAAAGGTAAGATAAGGTTTGTGAGATTCAGCCCCGCGACAAGTTTATGTGTTCTGGTAAAACAGGAGATGGTTTTCTCTCTGGCTTAACCAAAAGAGAGAGAAACCATGGAAAGTCTAATCAATCAGATACTGAATTATAGCTTTGCGTTGAGACATTAAATTTCTTTTTAATTGCAGCAAAACAGTTGCCATTATCAGGCTGCTCTGAAGTACTCTAACATGAACACAGCTTTATTAACTGTCATTAATTATCATTCTATGCTTTCCACATTCAAGTACCAACGCCACTCTACCCAGTACCTATACACAGACCTTTTGACTTTTCTATCGTTAAAAGAAGTGGTACAGAACAAAAAAAAATAAAAAAAATTCCCAGCAAAGCTCCAAGTCTGAATTACGCAACGGGAGACGTCTTTGGTTTATATTCTAATATTTTTTTAAAGTATTTTAAAATATATTAGAATAATTTCTTTTACTTTTTTATTTTTAATATTAAAATTACTACAAAAATAATTTAATATTTTTTGATGTAAAAAATATTTAAAAACAGCACTCAAACAGATACGCCAAACATTCTCTACTACCTCTTTTCCGTTCTCGACTTCCTCACCATCTCTCGCGAAACTCGATTCTAAGATTTACGGGTGAAAAGGAATACAAAGTCGTCATTCATTGTTCATTTTTTATGAGAAAGGATATAAAGTCGTTTATTATTTAGCTTTCCACTGGTTTGAGTGCCAAGGCCATGTTATAAGGGACCGGGGATACTCTTTAGCATAAAAAAATTTATGATCAAGTTTTGAAAAATTCTTTACTGGGGTTGTTAAACCCAAATTCTCGCTGTATAATTATTTTTTGACGAGTCTCTCTCTCATCAAGTCACTAAAAATAATAAAAAAATTAATTTTATAATCAAAATAAAAATGGTAAAAATCCAAGATTATATTGGTCTAGCACAATTCCAGAGCTAATTTCATCCTGTTAGTTTAGAGAGAGACCAAGTTAAAAAGAAAAATAAAAAACAAGAGCCTTACTGTTCATATAAATTAGATGGAGAGACTAAGACGTCTCCAATCACTGTGTTTCTTGTTGTGTTTATAAGCGAATCCCTTTTTAACTAATTACGAAAGAAATGAATAAAAAATCTCTTCAATAACTGACTTCTACATGTTTTCTAGACCGCGTCTTTGTTTTTTTTATTTTTTAAAAAAAATTTCGGCAAATATTTATATTTTCTTAAAATCAAATGAAAAAAATGCTTAACTCGTAACCATGGATCTTCGAAGCAATTCTAACACTAGCCAGCATTCACTGCTGGATCATGAAATTGTCCAGTTAAACTTACAACTTGTGTCTCAGCAAATATTTATCTGACACCACGATATTTTAACATGTGATTATGCTGGAACCATGTTATTTTATTAGATATTCTTTAGGTTTTGTTATCTTCCTGAGATTTTTACCAAAACAGGGTGATTTATATAGGAAAAAAAAAAAAAACAAAGCGGATCCTAATTGATTGCATTGATTTTCCAATCGGCACACTCATGATTGACTTGTATACCTAACATTAATCATTTCGAGAGGAGAAAGGAGACACTAGTTCTCCATGAGCTTATCTCTTTTTTTACGAGGCTAGAGCCTAGGGTGATGACCTTGGCTTATCTAACTCTCGCTCGCTTGTTTGAACAAAACATGCCTTTCAAGTAAGTGGCAGAGGCAGTGAAGACGACAACGATAACCGATTGAATGGTCAAACGGAATCCAATCCCATCATTAAAGCAATCGTTGGATATCATTAAAGCGCAAGTCACTCCTGCTCTTTGTTCTTATTTTTTTTAAGATTGAGATTATCAACTTTCTTTCCTCGCCGACACTACTGTGATTCTTCTCCCCTTGTAACTGCAATGCATGCTTGTCTTAGGTCCTGTTTTTGTCCCATCAAGGGGCGTCACTGCATCTCTGCCAAATCTATTTTTTCCTCTCAATTAAAATGAAATATTCGTGGGTGTCAAACAGTGACAAAGTGGCTTATCACATGCGTTGAATCACTGCCACTATGGCGCCGACCGCCCCCACAAAAAAAGACGCGTCTCAAAGCTTTTTTCTACGAGTCTTAACTTAAATTAAAAGGTTATTGCGAAATCATGTGAAGATTTATTTTGATCTCAGCTTTCGACTTAATTATTAGTTCTAATTAACATTCGTTTTTTTAGGGGAAAAAAATTGTTTTGATTTTTTAATCAAATATTTTTCTAGCTTTACTCATTTTTATTTCTTGTTATGTATGAAAAGTATATTTTAAAACATCAATCAAGTTTAAAAGTTACTCTTCATAAACTATGTAACCCTCGTTAAGAGAACTCTGAATCATTTCATGTATGGTAGAGAATGAAACACGAGTAAATCATCTTGTAAAGTAGTATAAAAATTTCTACCATATTAGAGAATAAAACACGAGTTTTTAACAATTCTCAATCTAGTTTTGTATGGTTCTGGATCTGATTTTATTGTTTTTTTTTTTTATCAATAATATGGTTCAATCCCCTACCAATCAGATTCATGCTCGTTTGAAAAAAGGGTTCATATCACATCGATGAAGTATGGTAGTATAACACGTTCCTTCATTGATATTTTTACGCGTGCCTGAGTTATAACAATAATTCTTTTTTCTAAAGCTCTCTGTGTAGAAGATTAGAGGATCCTATTTCAAGCTCACCGACGACCATCGGTGCCCTAGAAGATAATCTTTCATCATTACTGGGGTTAGATCGTTTTCCAGTCAACAAGTTATCATTTCCATAACCATTGGGGTTTGAAAATTATGAAAATGACGGCATGATGGAATAAAACTAAGGATTATCTTATTTTTGGATAAATCAAATTTTATTGAAATACTGCTTTTCGTTTATTAAAATCTAAAAGATAATTTAATTTGTTAAATTTTAAAATTTACTCTTTAATAATTATAAATTTAAGTTTTATTATGACCACTTAAATTTATATAATTATTAATTTTAAGACTTATAAAACTCATATAAATGCTTACAAACTAGTCTGTTTGGATATCGATATTAATAAAAAAATAAAAAATAAAAAATCTTATAATAAAAAATAATCACTCTATTAAATTTTATTAAAATAAAAAATTTATTGGTGATCTGGGAAAAAAATAATAAAAAACTAAACAAGAAAAACACGTCCAATTTTTTTAGAAATTAAATCTGGCACTAGGTATTGATTAAAAAAGGGTAAAGTTTGAATACTATAATCAACGAACCGAAGACTTTTCACTCTTAACTATGATTCACAGATATAAATGCAAAACCGAGACGTAATATCGTCATTTATGAAAAATCTATTTTGAGGTATTATGGTCTCTCTAGGCAATAAAAATAGATTGTGGAGTGAGAATAACACCACTCTTAGTTTATTGGACATTTCTCTCTCTGCTTTTTTTTAAAAAAAAATTGAAAACGATATCCAGTTATCTCATTATTTTTCTTTTAATTCTACAGAATTAACCTTTTGTGATTTTTCCGAAAAATTCATGTAAATTTGCTAGCCATGTAACAATTCAAGTGTTAACTTTGCAGCAGATTTTTTTCCATAAATTAACTTCTCGAAAATTCTCGTCTATAATGAACTTGACTTCAGAGTCCTTTAGATAGCTATAATGTCTGGCAAGCTGCGCACAGAATATCACAATTTGATATATATATATATATATATATATATATCATAATTATAGACATTCCAAGGAGGTGTCCATGACAGGCAAATTCCACGACGTCTAATTTCAAGCCCATGCTTCATCCTTTTTCCACAGCGATCCCAGAAACTTGTGAAGCGGTTTTACTATCATTTTTGAACAGACAGGTGTTTTCCACCGAACAATTCAATTACAAAATCAAGAGCTAGAGGCATCTAACACGAGGGAATTGAATTTCATTATCAGCTGGTAATTAAGCTATGATTGGAACCACTTATATATGGTCCAATATTTGGAGGAGGGGGGCGGCGGCCGCATGTAAACAAGGGTTATGTTGTGGGCAAATGCTCGGGGGAAAAAAGCAAGTTATAATTTAATTTCTAGACAAGATAAAAATATTTTATTGACTGTTGATTCATCAACAAGTGTGTTAGCTCTTGTAAAAGCTCGTAAAGTAGCTTCGTTAATTATATGATCTACTTTCTATTTTCACATGCGAGCATAAAATTTTTCACAACCAACCTTTGAAGGTGACCTTCTGTATATCGGTTTGGCAGTAGCTATGAAGAGAAGAACATCAGAGAAAAAACCTAATGGGAAACCTAAGACAAACAGAGAGAACAAAAAAAGTAACAAATTGTTCGATAGGACACTGGTGGAAATCATAAGTTTTATTCACTTGCTGGATTGGTGGCCGCGCTGAGCATGAGGTGACCTAATTTTTTTACCGTGCAAAACAAATAAAAATACTAAAACAATACAAGTATTTCTAAACAAAAAAAAATATAAAAATATGTAACTTGAGTTTTTGATGTGATTGAGTTTAATAAATTTGATCAATTTAATAACACAAATAAAAAAAATATAATAACAGTAGATAAAGTGAAAAAAATTAACAAAAAATATGAAAAACACTCTATTCAAGCTCATTTGAGCTAGCATTTTAAATATACAACTTGATCATGATATCGAGTAACCTCTCGTAACTAAATTAAATAGAATCATGAAACTCAATTATTAAATAATTTAATATTAAAAAGTGAAATTAAAAACAAAATATTTTTTTAAAAAAGTAAAAAAAATAAAGTTAAAACAAGTTAACTCACCAACACCACGATCACAAACATAAAAATATAACCCTGTATAAAAAAAGGCAAAAACAAAGCTTGAAGACCAATTCTCAATCAATCAAATAATGAAGGGTGGAATTAAAATATAAAATATATATTTTTTTAAATCAAATGTTGACATTGGGTTAATCCTTTCAAAAGAAAATTACGTAAAATCATAAAAGTTAAATTATCAAATAATTTAATGTTGAAAAATAAAATTAATTTAAAAAAAATAAAAAAACCCAAATAAAACTAAGTTAACTCGTTAATACCTCGAACATAACCATGAAATTAGAATAATTTCTTATAAAAAAACAAAAAAACAAAGCATAAAGACAAGTTTCTAGTTGGTTAAATATTGGAAGATGAATTTGAAATAAAAAATGAAATATTAAAGAATCTTATTTAATTGCAAATAAAACATTAAATGAAAACAGAGCAACCCCGAAGAATGTAAAATGAGAAAAGAAGAAGAAGATGCTCAGTTTCTAAAAAATTACATATATTAAAGAATAGAAATAAAAAAAATATAATCTAAATACAATTGAAGAAACTCAACCCAAATTCACTAAGTTAGCATGCAAAATATATCAGGTAGTTGTTATATTAGAATAATTTTATTTAAAGCAAATTAAATAAATTTACAAAGCTTAATTATTAAATAATCCAATATCAAAGGTCAAGATAACCCAAATTATTTTCATAATTAACAAAAAATCAATGGAAAAAAATAAAAAATAACAAAGCTCAATCTTTAATTAAATAAATAATAAAAGATGAAACTAAAAAAATTATTTAAAAAATAAAAGAAAACCAAGAAAATCCAAATAAATATTTTAAATTTGGGTTAATCTTTCAAATTTATAACTCATAAAATTCTAGACCTGGACTCAATAAATAAGCTCAATTGCTAATTAATTTAATATTTAAAAATAAAATTATACAAAAAAATATCAATTTAAAAATTTATCTTGTAAGAAAAACAACAATAAAAAAATAAAGGAGGATGAAATCGAAAAAAAATATAATTTTAAAATTTATTTTAAATAAAATAAATAACAATTAAAAAAATATAAATTGAGTCTGACATATAAAAAATTACAGGGGTGAAGTTAAAAAATCAAAATTTATAAATTATTTCATATAAAAAATAATATTAAAAAATATGTACTAAATTTAGAGGAAAAACAAATAAATAGATGTTTTGAAATTTTAAAAGGACAAAATAAGGGATGTCTATAAATTTTAAAAGGATAAACACACAAAAAAAAATATCAATATTAAACTAGAAGTTTATTATTCATGCATGTTATCACTTCAGAGTAATAAAGATGATTCAAATGTTGTTGTGTGTAAAACAATATTTAATTATGGGATAAAAATATATATGGTGACAGTGTAATGTAAGCAAGCAATATTTTTCAAAATAATTTTTAAATTAATTAAAATATCAAATACCTCCCAAGTAAATTTGATGGCAACAAAAAGAAAATCATCAGCATCTTCAGATTTTTTTTTTAATTTTAAAAGTAAGTAATTATATCATTTCACAATGTTTATAAAATAAAAAGGATCTAAAAGCTCCTCCATGCAAGTTTAATATCCTTTTGCTCTTAAGAATTTAACATGTCAAAAAAATATGAGAAAAATATTTTTTTCAGACGTGTGAAAATGACCAATGGAAAAAAAACTGTAACACCCCTAATTACAAGGTTGTTGATTTTTATGAAAGTACAGAATAGTTATTTAACTGTTGTAATCTAGTGAACCGTGCCCTTCTGCAATGTGTATGAATTATGAATTTTATTTTAAATTTTAATTAAACCTGACAGCGAATGAGATTAGAAAATTTAATTGAAAAAGAAAATATATTCTTAAAATAAAAAATGTTAAATTGGCGACGGCTCACAACTCAACACCTCAGCGACGGAGAACTTACCCAAGGACATGATTTGTAACATAAATAAAAAAAAAATAGGAGCAGAGGGATTGACTATATTGTTTATTAAAACTATAGGTACCAAGTTAGAGTTTAGTCAAGGAAAAATCAAAAGGCTCAGACCGGTCCGCACCCTTCATGCAAGAGAGGAACCGTTTCTATCTAAACTATGAAGGCCTTGTTTGGCATTGTCTTTCTAATTGTAGATTTTTTTGAAAATTTGTTAAAATAATTTAATTTATTTTTAATATTAGCATATCAAAATAATTTAAAAATATAAAAATATTATTTTTAAAAATAGTTTTAATTTTTTTTAAGAACACATGAACACAATTCCAAACGCTTTATCAAAACATCTCCAAAATCTATCTTTGACCATCGTACTTTCTTCCTCTCTCTAACTTTTGAACAAGCAGTCGCGTAGTAATCCAATCTCTCTCTCATCATCTTCGTCGCCATCATACCTCTCACTCTTTTATTATTAATAAACAAAGCAAAGTCTTTTCGCCCTTCCGTTTTTTTTTTTTAAAACCTCCTCCTCAGATATTATATACTTCGTTTTCTCTCTTCTCTGCAATTAATCATACCTCACACCGATCCAGATTTTGTTTGCTCCTAAACAGAGCGAGTGGGAGAGACCCGTTTAACTTTTCTTTTTTTTTCCTTTTGAAGTAATACTACATCCCCCTTCCCCCCCCTCCCCCTCCTCTATTTGTTCTTGATTTCGATTATCTGATCGGACGGTCACGGTCTTATCTGTATTCGCCTGCAATATCGTACGGAAAGGGATCTCTCTTCTCTTCTTACGTAAGTGCACAACAAAAAAGAAAAAGAATGAAAAGCCCATTTTGCCTTTTTCAGGCAACCTTTCTGCATATCTGTTTTTCTTTTTTCTTAAAAGTTTTTGTCATTTGCATTTTCAATTAAATAAAAATACCCGGAAACCATTTTTACAACGAGACCTTTTATTCATTCATTCATTTACTTATTTTTTTTTGTTTTTCCCTGTCAACACAATAATAGCATTTACCGTTGCCATTTTGAATCTGTTACTCAAACCGTTTCTTGTTTCTCTTATCAAGGCTTTCTTGATTGCATGCAATGATTCGATTCTGAATTATTGGATACCCAAGTTTTGATTTAGTTATGTATGAATCATTTGATGATTCTCTTGTGAATTTGCTGTTCTAATTTGCTGTATTAGATGTGTGCTTTTTCTAATCTAGTTTCTATAAATTCTTCCACGTCTTTAACCGTTGAGATTTCTGGGTTACCTATGAAATGATTTGTTCTTTCTTACCATCATTTAAAATGGTCCCTTTCCCATGAATTTTTGGTTATAAAGATGGGGTGTAGTATTTTAAGAAGCAGTAATGATGCCTGTTGCATAGTAGTTATACAGGGTGTACTGTTTGGTAGTTACATGACTACTAGGTAACTAACTACCTCATTTCTTGTGGGGTCTTATTCTCTGTACTAATTAATTTGTTTTTTCAATCTGTGATTTGCATGTTTTGTAAATTTATTATCCTTTTAATAAATAAAAAAGGTTGTTTATTTCTCTTTATGTCTTAGTTTTGACCACTTTTCTTAGCCATATAGCTGTGACCTCTTTTCAATGATTACTGCGTTTTAATATTGTAGCTCGTGTTCAAGCTTAATGTTTCCTCTTGAATATGAGATTTGGTTTGGTCTAATCTTTTAAATTTTCTTAAATTTTCACTCCTTGGTTTTTGCATCCTATCAATTCTCTGATAGCGAAGCCGTGGCAGATTTTTTAGATTGGAACGCAATTACAAGGACTTCATTTCTGGGTTTATTGTTACAGGGGTTTGAAGTTTCTTAGACAAGTATCTTCTATACCTTGTCAAATTTATCCTTGTACAATCTGGCTTCTGGGAAAAAAAAAATGATGAGGAAAAAACGTGGAAAGTTTTAAGAGTTACGGAACACAGTTAAAAGATTGGATCTTTTTTTAAGGGTCTTGTTGATCAATTTCTCTTTATTTTCAGTCAGACAACATAAGAGATAGTTTTGAAATCAGATTTGCTGGTATAAGTTTCTTATTGTTTCGGCTGTAAGTTTCTCTTGGTGAATCCTATGCATGTGTGGAATATTGGATTTTCGGATGAGAGCTTACATGAAATGGGTTGCAATCTTATTTAAGAATGGTAATCAATGACAACATTCCTTGTAGGGTATTACTATGGGACCATGCTTTTATGTATGATGAGGTGGCTGGTATTGTGCTTAATTACATTTATTGGAATGTTTCTGAATTCTTGTACCTTATGTTTTGTAATGCTTTTTGCTCCTTGAATCAACAATGCAGGTCATGTGTGGTAGTCCCCATCGAAATTGAATTTTATCTGATCTAGCACTCATAACATTTGAAGAACAAAACCATCATGCTTGGTATGACATGGGGCTGTGAAATGAAAAACAGATTTATCACCATACACAACTTATTGCATGCCTTTAATTTTCTTATTTAGGAATTTGTATTGGTTCCAGTTATGGTTTTTAAGGTGTACAAAAAAGAATCTTTAGAATTACATTTTCTGTTTGCTTCTTGAAACTATAGCTGGTTAGTGGAAATCAATTGTGAGATATAAATAATTGTTGATCAGTGTTTGGCCTCACAACAAAAAGAAGTCATATTAGCCTATATCCCTTTAATGAGTCTCTTACATGCATGCACTGTTGATATAGTTGTTGATCATCTTCTGAGTAATTGTTGTTTCCTTGCCACTTCAAATAAACTAATGTACTCCCATATGCTCTGAAACTCTGTTATTTTTATTGTCAATTGTTCACAGTATTTACTTTTTATGGGTGATGAGGGCAAGTTTGGTGGCCCCCCACATGGAAGTACTCTCTGTTTCTTACTTGATCTATGATTTTCAGTGAGCAAGTTGCATCTCATAACACTGGCGATCATGGAGCTGAATGGTCAAACAAGAGTGAGAAGAAAGGACCATTTTGCTCATACAAACGGTGATTTAGCATTAGCAAGTGTTGGTGATGTAGATCCCTGGACTGCATGGGCATATAAGCCTCGAACTATTTCGTTGTTACTTATTGGTGCTTGCTTTCTAATGTGAGTTACTGCTACATTTTTATCGGTATCTTAAAGTTGGCCAATCAACCTCTTTATTATTTGATAGATTAAAATTTGTTATAATGGATGCTAAATTCTAGACATTCTAGCCTGGCTGAATTGTTTTCTCTTCGTACTTATATTTTTGTTTCCCAAATAGAGCTGGTGGATCTGCTATTATCATGATCTTCTATTGGTCCACTGCAAGAAAGTATTTGTCTCTGTTTGTCATCAAAATTGCAAACTGTTCTGTGACTGTATTGGTTTATCCAATTTTAGTCTGGGTTGATGCAGAGATGCCCTTGGTGCAGTCACAGTTCCTTTCATAGGTTGAAAATGTCACTCTAAATCAATTTGCTATGATCAAATGAAGTTCCTTTTCTTGTATCAAACAGAGGGTGATGCTCTTGGTAATTTTAAACTTAGGATTCTCTAAGTTCAATCAATGAATGTTGTCTTTGGTGTCAGATTCTTACTTTGCATAGTTTGATTGTGTGGATTTGTTTTTTCTCAAAATTATCGTGCTCTCTTTTATATTTGGTTGCAATGTTCAAATTTTGTTTTTGCCATATGATGGAGTGCTTCAGGAATCTGGCTAGACATTATTTTTTTCTTTACAAATATTAAAGCAATAAGGGTGACCGTATTTATGAAGCATGTAACCTGAACTTTTGCATCTTATTTTCATATTGTCAGAGGAGGCTTTCTTTTGGTTAAGCTTTAGATATTCTTCTCTCTGTTTGAAGTTTTCTCATTCTCCTCTAATGTCGGTGAATTCAAATGAATGATATTTTGATGATATGTGTGCATGCTTCTAATTAGTTTACTCACCTGGGGTTGTTTTGTGCCTTCCTAAAGATGGTCTGCTTGTGTTTTGAGTGTTTATATGTTCTTTTAGATTTAGTAGATTGTTTGATTACTGGTTGTTGTCTGCGCAGAAGATGACCATGCATTTATTTAAAACACAGTCGTGCATTACTAGAGCAGTTTAAAGATTATTAAAATTCTTCAACAAGTTTTCATTCACTGTCTGTTTATGTGATTACTAGATGGGCAAGTGGAGCCCTAGATCCAGAGAGCTGCACATCTGGTGATGTTGTTACATCTGTGAAAAGGTTTGTACATACTTATTAATCAGTGCTTTTGTTTGGGATTAGCTAATTTGATTTTTTACTGATGAAATGCAAAATTATGTTGAATGCCTCACGATGTGCTATTTCTTGCAGGGGTATATGGGCAATGACTGCAGTTTTTCTTGGTTATTGCTTGCTACAGGCCCCTTCAACGTAAGTTGCTGGACTGAGTTATCATGAAATTTCCTTTTATTTTGTTACTCTTTATTGGATCTCAAATTAATAAGCATATGTTATGGTTTCTTTTGTCATTTGAAATTTGAGAATATAAAATCTAGCATGTATGTGCTCAACTTATTTGTTGGGCATTAGTGGCCAACAATCTCAGATTATAGATGATGCATTTCAGGTAGTTTTAGGTTTCAATATAACTTGGTTGTTGGCAAGCTAATTTGTATGAGGATATATCAGAAACAGGTGGGTGCAAGAGGACATAAATTATCTGGCTGTTTGGCAAACTTGTGCGATCAACTGTTTAGGTTGGCTCTCAAGTGAACTCTTAACATATGTCAGATATGTATTTTCTTGCAGGGTTTTAATAAGGCCACATCCAGCAATTTGGCGCTTAGTTCATGGATTGGCCATTGTTTATCTTGTTGCCCTCACATTTCTGCTTTTTCAGGTTGGTTTTCTTTTTGTGAAGACAACTTTCGTGCACACTTGTGCTAAGCTGTTGCTTGCACATTCACATGCTTCTCCAGATTTTTCTTTTGTAAATCTAACTCTCCTCGCACATTTACATATACATGATCTGGTTTTGTGTCTTTATATACATCTGCATGCATGTTTGTGCAAGGCAATTTGTTCTAACAGAGATGGTTTCCATGTACATAAACTCTCAAAACAAATTCATAGTTAAACTAGTTGAAGGCCCGTGCTTGCACTGCTTAACTTTTCAAATTGATCCATTATTTATAAATTTCACAAATCTTTTACATGGGATTAAAAAGTTCTTGAGTGGTTTCATGGAAACTAGTTTAATGTTTTTTTATCACATTGTCTAAATTTTTAATTAAACACCAATAATTTCCATAATATTTCGCCAAAGATATTATAACTAAAGCCTTCCAATTTTTCTGCAAGAACAATTTCAATCAAGTATTTCATTTACTATTTGTATATCTATTTATGCAAGCCATGAAACTCATTAAATAAATTCACCATCCAAATGCAATGTGTATTTTCATTGTTTTCTTCCCTAATTAATAGTATTTTAAATCTTATCTAAAAAACATACATAATCAATTGTCTTTTGATCCTATTTCACTTTTAGCTTTCTATATGTCAATCAAAACGGAGCTCATTCTGTCCATATGAATCATATGGGTTAAAGTTTGACATATGTACTTGTTAATTAGATGTTCTTCATTTCTTGTGCACTTCATGAGCTAATATTTTTGCAGAATAATTGGATGATCTTTGCGTGTTAAAGAATAGTTTACTGATTGAAGGTTAAAATTTCTCCTTTGCAGAAGCGTGATGATGCACGGCAATTTATGAAGTTTCTCCATCCTGACCTTGGAATTGGTAATGCTTTGTAACTCACAATAACCATTAAAATTCACTATATTAGTTGATAAATCATTCTGTATTGCAGCCACACATTACACTTGTAAGCTGCTAACATCTCATTCTTGTATTTGGTGGGATATTGACATCTTGCTTTATTAACTTGATTGCTGTTTGCACTTGTCTGAGCAGAACTACCTGAAAGATCATATGGTGCTGATTGTCGCATTTATGTGCCTGAAAATCCTACAAGCAAGTTTAAGAACGTTTTGGTATGATTTCTTTTGTTAGAACAACCCCCCCCCTCCCAACACACACAGTATCTGGATGCAAAATATTTCTAATTTTTTTATTTCTTTCTAGGACACTCTTTTTGATGAATTTGTTCTAGCACATATCTTTGGATGGTGGGGCAAGGCTATATTAATCCGTAATCAGCCACTTCTATGGGTACTGTCAATTGGTTTTGAGCTGATGGAGGTTAGAATCAAGCCAATGCCAACATTCCCTTTTGTTATTCCCATCCTTTTCTTCCTGTTTCTTGAAACATGTCCTCAGCTATGTGTGCAATCTGCTCAACTAACTTTATTACTGTTATTTTCAGTTTACCTTCCGCCACATGCTACCAAACTTCAATGAATGCTGGTGGGACAGTATCATTCTTGATATTTTGATATGCAATTGGTTTGGTGAGAATTCTTGAGCTGTGGCTGTTTTTTTTTTTTTTTTTTTNTTTTTTTTTTTTATTTGCTTTGTCAGGCTGTATCATTTTAATTTGTCATTTTGATGAATGGCTGATTGTTTATGAATATAAAGTCTGGCTATAGGAGATTTCAGGTGTTTGAAGAAGTTGAAATGAAGAGGCATTTTCTAGATGGTAGCTGGATATAAAAAAGAAAATTTGATTGGAGAGAGTAATATACTACTCAAGTGGTTAAAATTTTGTTTCCACTTTAGAGGTCTCAGGCTACCCTCCATTGTTTAGCCCAAAGCCCATTGGCCTTGCAATGAAGCAAAAGAAACAAAATCATTATCTATAAAATTGAGTGGTAGTGTACTTCGGAGGTTTTCAATTTGTTTTTGCAAAACACTTGACCTCCATTTAAGTGTCTCACTGATTTGGGGCTGACAACATGTCAGTTAGGGTTGACGGTCTTAACTGGCATGCATGTTCTTTTGCAGCACATGATCATATAGATGCACAGGTTGGGGAGCATAAATCTTGACCCTATCATACATATTAAATCCATGTCCTCTCATAACTGAAGTGTTGTGTTAAGCTATTTAATTAATCAACACTTTTTAAGGACTAGTTGTTAATTATCATGTTATCTTGATAGCTAAATCTTTCTACTAGAAGTTTAGTATGATGATAGTCAAGTGCAGATGGAACCTGGGTAAGCTAGGCTGTTAAGTGGTTCAAAGATGCATTTCTAACTTTATATAAACAAGTAGAAAACTCGATTTTACCTTCAAAATGGTTGCTGGTTCAATGATTTGGTTGAAATTTCTTAAAAATTTAGTCCATGGATATATTGAAGTTACTTGATATTTGCTCTATATGTTTAGGTGTTAACCATTCAATGAAACATGATTCTATGGCTGTTGCTTCCATTTGTGTAAACTAAGGACCATATATAACTGATGTAAAATCTGTTCAGAACATCCATGTAGAAGCCATGATATATTCTGCTTTTCAAACCGAAACTAGTATCAAGTTTGACTTAATTCTGGGCTTTAATGCACCACTATAGTATGACTAGCATCTTTCTTAGCTGTCGCAAGCAATATCTTGGTCATTTTAAGCTAAGAGTTCTCGAGGAAAATTATGTGAAGCTGCTGGCAATCCTCCCCCTCCCTCTTATTCTTTAAGATCTCCCTTTCCTGGCAATCCTCTCAGTTTCGTGCAATATCAGATTCTTCTATCTGAGCATTCTAAGCTAAAATATCTAGTATCTAATCCTTTTCATGAAAACTACATAAGATAAATGAATGAGATTTCAAATTTTGGCTTGCCATTTAAATTATTTCATTGTAGCTTATTGAGACCTTTTTGGTTGGGTTTCTTTGCAGGCATTTGGGCTGGAATGCATACAGTTGGGTATTTTGATGGAAAAACATACGAGTGGGTTGGTATAAGTCGCCAACCTAATATTATGAGCAAGGTATGTTTGGAAATTTAATTTTTCTTTTGCTCCTTTTCTGAGTCAGCGTTGGCTATAAGTGGACACTTCTACTAGCCAGTGGAATTACAATGGCAATTTCAGGTCCATCATTTGGGTTGAGAACAATTTATTTGTCATTAAAACAACTTCACAATGTTTGTACATGCTAGTGCCGAGGAATTTTTAAGAGACCACTGAAAATATATCTCATGTTAGGCCAAAAATTCCCATCCCCTTGAGGGTAGAAAAGGAGGTCAATAAAAATTATCTTGAGAAACAATTTGCACCCTTGTGCTGGAAGAAAGAAATCTTATACCTGATTGTATCCTCCTTAATATATCTGAAGAAGTGTTGATGTCACCTTTTCTAATTTACTGGTAAAACATGGCCTCAACAACTAAGTTCCTTTGTGTCTGTTTTTTGACATTTTTTAGTTGCAAGTACAGTGCTTTTTTACGAATACAAACCAGAAGTTAGTACATGCTGTTTGAATTTCAAACCTTCCCCCCCCCCTCTCTAATTTAGTCATCTTCACTGTTTCTCACTAGTACTATTTGGCTTCCAAATCTTGATCTGAGGCGAAATAATTTTCATTTGATGAAAATATTGTTGCAGTGTTGACAAATACTGATGTATGATTTCTAACCATGCAACTTGACCACCTGCTAATTAGGTCAAACGAACATTGGAACAATTTACACCTGCACAGTGGGACAAAGATGAATGGCATCCCTTGCTTGGTCCATGGCGATTTATCCAAGTTCTTAGTCTCTGTATTGTCTTCCTGACTGTAGAGCTCAACACATTCTTTTTGAAGTTTTGTCTATGGGTTCCTCCTAGGAACCCTGTAATAGTGTACAGGTTGATCTTGTGGTGGCTAATTGCTATACCTACAACCCGTGAATACAACTCATATCTCCAAGACCGGTACTCTCTCCCTCCCTCTTTCTCTCCCAATGTTGTTCTTCTGGTTATATGGAGAGTTGTCAATGGCTGAATTTACTGTATGCTTTTCCTTGTTGAAATTATGTCAATTTACCAGAAAGCCTGTGAAAAAGGTTGGCGCTTTTTGTTGGCTTTCCCTTGCTATTTGCATCGTGGAGCTTCTAATTTGCATCAAGTTTGGACATGGTATGCTCTCTATTTGTATCTTGTTATTTTATGCTTCCACTTAGCTAAAATATTCAGCTTTGGTGAAGCATCCAAAATGACTCTAATTTCCTGTAGAAATGACCTATTGTTTTGATTTCTGCCAGGTCTTTATCCCAAACCAATGCCTGCATGGTTGGTCATCTTCTGGACATCTGTTGGAGTTGGCCTTGTAATATTCCTGATTATGTGGTCATGCAAAAGTTTGGGAAGAAAGAGACGATGAATTTGCTAGCATGGTACACTATTCTTTTATTCCTTCATGTTCTTATGGGTACACATCTTGTAAATGCCCTATAGCTTCATGGAATTGTAAATGCTTATTCTCTTAGGTTAGTGGATCACAGTTTTAGAGTATTCAATTCTTTTATGATAGGTAGTTGGAAAATGCTTCTAATGGTAGGTTCATGTGTTGCTAATTTGCAGCAATCATCAAATTGGTAATTTTCCTTTTTAACTTGTCTGAGAGAGGAGCAATTTTTAACACCGGGCTTGCCTCACATTTTTCAATGGAAAATGCATGCCTGACAATTCCATTGGGGCATTTTAGCAGAATGTTTAAAATATTTATATTTTGCGTCGGCTTTATAGCATATGCTTATAAGCATTGAAATATGATTCAACTGAAGTATTCGCACATGTTTTGCTGTTTACGTTTATATGATTGTTGTGTTTAGTTCGCCGCAAGCAGCCTGGCAGTTATTCGATCCGGTATCTTGACGTTATCTTATCACCTGCTGTAAATCCTATGGCTCAAACCGGCAATTATTCAAGGCAGTTCTTAAAGAGCTCAAGGTTTTCTGTCCTGTTGATCGACCTTTGTAAAGCCTACGAAGCAATTGTGCAAATAATTGGTGCTCGACAGAAGGCAATCTCTAGTTTGCTCACGACAATTCTAGGAGTGAGACTCCGCAAGATTTAGCCGATTTTCGGGAAAACGTTTGTGGACTTGAGTCATTGATTCAATCGAGGTGAAATTGGAAATCATTTAGAAAAGCAATTCCTGTTCTTTGACAACGCTAGGTTCTTCTTTCTCGATCCGTTCCCATGCCAGTGTGTGTGTGTGTATATAAATAGAAAAGGTGTCTCTCTCTCAATCATGCAGGATTTTGTTTTTTCGGCAACCAATACGCCCATGACGTATAATCTCAGTCTTCTTCGAAAACACGCTTAAATTTATTAAACCATATGACAGTTTCCTACACATTTTCCTTGATGCGAGACTCCTTTCCTTCTCTCTACAAGGGGTGGAAGAATATTAACTTTTCTATGATAATAATTACATCCCTCATTTTACTTGTGATAATAATTTCTCTTGCTTTATACAGGCAGAGGAGTCTTCAATTAGTCTTACCGACAGCCTAGAGTTTTTTTTTTTTTCACTGAAAGTTACCGCCATGTACATGGTTATTCCAATCGAAACAATCCATAGTTTTTGTTGTCTTCTTGTCACCTTCCCAGGAACTCGTTTCAGACCATGAGGACCTTTATTCGGGTCTCCATTCAGGTCCTATTTTAATGTAGAAAGATTGGAAATATGGGAGCTCTCTGTTTTTTTTTTTTTAATGTACATGTGCATTTCACTTGATCATTCTTAGAGCATGCCTTGTCGTATCGAGGATGTCTCTCTTACCTAGTGACGTTCAACAACGATCAGCTTGCAAGATCCCTCGGTAAATGCATCTTGTTAAATGGAAAATGGCATATTAGACAGCTCAATATTAGACTGCCTTTTCTTCCATGTGGTCTTTCCTCTTACGATCTCTTCGTTTTGAGTATCTCCTTGGGTTTGAAGGAGGTGTGTGTATCTTAGAGGGACCTTGTCCAGGGATCCTATGAGTCCATTGCCTTCCATGATTTCTGAGGCCAAAGAAAACCTATTCAGCGGGCTCATGTCGTCGTTTTGTTGCAAACCACCATTAAGGATTCCATCCTCGTCGGGTTCGCAGAGTGATTGAACTATATTTGAACTCCCACACTCCCTTCTGTACTCTAAGATGATGCCGGAAAGTTGATGAGACTCCCAAAACTGGTCAGGAATAGTCTGTAAAAAAAAATAAGTTAAGAAAGAACGAACATGTCAATAAGGTTTTCCGTATGAGCTATCAGAGAGATGGTGGTGGTTAATGTTTTACCTCCAACATCCATCTAACGTACTTCACATTGTTGACATGTTGGTTCATATCCAAATCACTCCTCTTGGGCTAAAAAATAGAAACCAGGATAGTTGTTAGTATATGTCTATGGTGCTTTAAGTTGTAGCATTTGTTTTTGTCTTTTAGGAAGTTTGGTTTGTGAAGTTCACCTTCAAGTTTGAGTTCACATATTTTGCGTTTCTGTCCAACTTCGAGATTTTCTCCGGAACATCTTCATGGATAGCTTGTTTCTCTATAAACCACGGTGAAATTTCAGCCCTGACCTCCTCTGGCATCTTTGAGAGGCGCCTTGTCTTTTCGTTCATCATCACCCACGTGCTGTTTGAAATTGAAGTTGTCAGTACGGTACGATCAAGTTAGAGGATGATATAGAGAAATTAATATTGAGTTATGAAATCAACCTTGTTGCACGTGCAAAGACATGGCCTGTTGCTTGGCTTCGTATGAGCCAGTCTCGCCGCATTCCATTCTTCCCTGATGCTCCAACCCATGTGTCGATTTCCACTATCTCTCCCCTGCAAGACACGTTCATTTATTCATTAATCAGGACTAGTTGCTTTGCTACATGATGGTAATTTCTCAGTTAGATAGAGATCCATTGTAAATATCCCATATAGTGAAAAATTAAGGCTGTTTTAAGTGGTGCAAAAACCTGTAGCTTACTTCAAAAAGGAACAGAAATGGCAACACGAAGTTTTTTCATCCACTACCTTTGTCATACGTGGGATTTAAAAATTTATAAATCCCACCCTGTAAATTCTAAACCCTAAATCGTGGGAGTAGCTAAAAATATGTGTCTAGGCCTGTTTCCAGACTATGTGCGATTCAGGGGAATGAACGCTTTTAACAAGGGAAAGGAAAAAAGGCACAGCAATGTCACTTTTCGATGCTACAGGATAAATGCCATTGATTATGAGAGAAATCATATCTACACCTTTTCTATTGTTATGAGTATAACCTTACAGGCCTGAGTCTTTTTATACGAACTGCTGATTTGATGACCACGAAACCATGAAAACAATGGTTAACCATTGGGGATACCTGGCTTACAGAGACTTTTCATTTACTGCCAATCTATTAAGCTTCTCAAAACAAGTATTCCTAATGTTCATTGTGTGGTTAATGATGAGAGGACCTACCAGATTGGGTATTGATCCACCAGGAGTTGCATTCTTGAGACAACCCATATGAGATTGTTCTTCATCATTCCATGTGTGGCACCAAATCCATTGCTGAGAAGTCCCGACATCCATACATGATTCAATGCTGTTTCCTAAATAGTTGGGAATAATACTAAGAATACAGTTGAAACTACAGAAGAATTCCCATCAGCGTGGCTCAAAGGCATCGCTCATTTTATGCATGGAATGGATAAATGTGTGAAGAGTTGAGCTTTTAATTACCTGAAGAAGATTAAGGATGCTTTCGAGCGTAGCAGTTTTATCAGCACCAACTTCATAGGACCTAATAACAATAGTCTGTCTGTACCCAACACCACCTTCGACGATGAGGCCTTGGCGATGATAATCAACAAACTGCTTCTTTGTTGGGATGTTTTGACGTATCTGCTCTTTGGAGATATGGCCATTTTCGACCGAAGCAACCGAGGTTTTTGCCACCCCGGCAGTTTGGCCTAGTGTATCAACCTTAACGGACCTGGTGGGAGTCCCAGTAATTTTGATTTTGTTCAGGTTTTGCTTATTAGAATCTTGTTTGTTACCGGTGGTAGAGCATCTGATGGGCAAGGGGATCGTACACGAGAATGTAGCCATTTGTTTTTGCTCTTATGTAAATGTTGAAATTTTGGAACGAATTGGGTAGTGAAATGCATTTATAGAATCAATGTAGCGGAGTTGTCAAAGGAAATTCTTGAACTTATTAGGATGAGTTACGCAGCCTTGTTAAAGCAATAGTGAACATATCAAAGAGGGCCTTGTCTCTGCTGAAAGAAATGTTTAGTTGGGGTATTTTTAGTAGTGATCGACCTGTGAAGCAGACCAAAGGGCTAATTTGGCGTTGGCTATTATTATACTATCATGCCTGTGCAATAAAACACTTACGAGTTATTTTCTGTAACGTTTGGGAGTTATACTGTCCCTAGAAATTGTGCCTCATGGCTTGTTAACTTTCGAGCAGGACAAAGTATTTGGTAGGAATGGACATGCAAATTCTTTCTCTGTCTCGGAATATATAGAAAACAACTTATTAGAACCTTTGACTGTGATGTAGAGGAGAAGTCTCCTTTTCTGCTCATAATTTCTCGTTACCAAATATTCTTTATCTCAACAATTATCACTCGCTTGGTATTCCTTGAGCCTGCAAGCTAGCAAGTAAAAGTATTAGCATTCAACTTCGTGTATGGGGCGAATTAGAAATCAAAAGATATTCTCTATCTAGTCTTTTTTCCTTGTCTGGTGAAAGAAGGGTGGCAAACATCATTTACCAGCTTTTTTCAGGAAACCGAACCATTTTTTTGCCTCGTGAGAATAATTATGAGTTGAGATTGGGGGGTTTGATTTGATATTTATTGAAACTCGATCTGTTCCCTTGTTGACCACCCAAGTTTTTGCAGTACACTGAGTTTCATTGCACTGCAAAGATTGTATCTCTCGGAATGTTTTTGTTACTTCACATTCTTGGGTACAAGGACTTGTCGATAGCCGTGTCTCTTCGAGGCTGCAAGTTACCGAGATTAAGGTGATATTTGTTTTGGTGTTTTAAAACTATTTTTTTAAAAAACATAATATAATATAATTATTTATTTAAATTAATATTTTTTTGATATTTCTAAATTATTTTAAAGTGTTGATATTAAAAATAAAAATATATTTATGAGTGAAACATTTTTTAAAAACAATTATAACTATATTTTTAAATAAAATTTAAAATAAAAAAATCAACAGGAAAAATTAAACAGGAATTATTCGGGAGAACGGATACTGAAAGATTCTAAAATTGAAAGGAAACCCTGAATCGATTGTAAGTAGCAAAGAATAGAACCGTGAAATCGCCCACGAGAGAGGATGCTGGGTTGGTTTTTCAGGATCCACAACAGTGCTGTTTTTTCTTTGCGTGAACAATTCAAACCATTTACATCGACAGTAAAAATTATTTTATGGTCAATTAAAATCAATAAATAAATTATAAATATAGTCAAAATATTTATTATTCAATTAATTAACTAGATAAAACAAATACACAATTGTTCCGTTAATCTTTCATCTTCAACTTCAATCATGAATCTCGCAATCAAATCAATATATCAACATCATAAAAAAGAGATTTCCACGGCCTAACATTCCAAAATTTAAAAAACAGTAACAACAGGTTTAGTTATCTTGGATTCACATGCATAATTGTTGGGGAATCCGACCGTTGGGGAATCCGACCGGTGATATACTGATATTTGTTCATAGGAGACGAAGCACACTGACACAATATTTAACGTGGTTCGGCAAAACCGCCTACATCCACGGGAGAAGCCATTGTACTATGTAGGGAGAGAACAAGATTTATAACAATAGAGGAGGAGGAATCATCCCCTCTTGTAGCAACTCTCAACCTCACTCTATTTCTCTCTTTACAGTGCTGCAATAGCAGCTACTGCTTGCTGTCCTTGGCAGCACACTCTCTCCTACATTTCTCACATCTTTGGCTCTACTACATCTCTCTCTTTTCTCATTTTACTCTCTAACATATGCCTCTATTTATAGGCATTCATGGAGGCTTTTCTT
Organism: Populus ilicifolia; assembly: GCA_015708895.1. Classification (NCBI taxonomy): domain Eukaryota; kingdom Viridiplantae; phylum Streptophyta; class Magnoliopsida; order Malpighiales; family Salicaceae; genus Populus; species Populus ilicifolia. The sequence continues at coordinate 760,044 of SRLM01000224.1, forward strand.
TAACAAAAGTGACAGCCAACTCCAACTCTTCTTCAACAATGGTGGCTGCCAACCTTTGATATCTTGTATGAATACACATGTTTGGTGCAATACCAAATGGTTGTTGCACATTAATAGCAACCAACCTAACAATAATTGTATGAACAAATTAATAATCATAATCATAGCTAAAATATTTTTTTTAAGAAATAAGGTTTTGTTTCTTTTCTAAACAGATCTTTTGTCGCGTATTTCTAAAAGCACGATGGATCCGTTTCCATGCTTCAGCATTTTCTTGAACATTGCCTCTATGGCTATGATAATGAATCTCCTCAGGCCTCAGCCGCATCAATGGACACTGGCTATGCAACAGGAAGTGTTGGAGGAATTTCAGATTTTTTATATTTTCTCTTCCCTGAAAAACATTCACATGACAAAAATAAAGTAATGGTCGAAGTCGAAGTCGTGTTACACACACACACACACACACAAAAGACAAAAGGATAGAGCAATATTTCTTCGTCCACTACAAAATCGTTATAAATTAGAAGTCTTGTTGTGATGGGAACAATACTTAATATACTGAGTAAAATAGGAAATTAGAACCAAAAACTTGGTTTAATTAACAATATTGTGCATATTGATCTTTTTTGGAGTAATTTTGTTTAGCATTGAATACATCTGGGGTAAAATTGATACAATCAAAAGGTTTGGTACTAAAATCATTAATGAAGTCATTCGTTTGGGGCAAATATGAGGTTTCCCCAACAGCTCTAGGAACTGTCCGAGTGGAGCAAACGACATCGTTTTTCTGCGCGATAAATAAACACAAAAAACCAAACCCCTTCTTTCTCCCTCTGATCAGATAACTCAACAGGGTTCATTTTTATTCCATCTTGGATAGCTAGAAATTAAGCTTGTTGCCAAAATATTACATTAGTTTTTAGCAGTTGCAGAGACAACTTTATCTTCTGGCAGAGGCCGGGAAGTAAATTTTTGGAATTGATTTCCTATAAATTTGTGCACATAGGCAACTCATCACAGAAATGTCTACATTTTCTTGAAGTTTCAGGAAGTGGACAAACCAAGGAAACTAAAATTGGTTTTCTTTTTAAACTTCAGTAACGTAATCTGCAAATCTCTACCAGTCAGTCCAAAGCGGTGGCCTGTGTGTGTGATTTTTATTTTCTGAACAAGGATATTTTGTATCAATATGGGTTTTCAAAGTTGACAGTTTTTATAGTAACTTGAACAAGAAGGATACGGTGTCAGACAAAGAGGACATATGTGTCAGTGTTCGTACAAAATCAAGATGAAAATCTTGGTCTGTGAAAGTTTCATTCGGGAGGCATCTATAACAGGACAGACACTGTGCTTTGGAGTATTAGGTTTTTGTGAGAGAAAGACACCAGTGTCAACTCAGTTACTAACAGATGGAAGTTTATTAGGTTTAAGCCTTGTGGATGCAACTAAAATACGACATTGTGCTTGATTGTGAGATGTTGGATTCTTGCACCTACCTCTATACGTTGTTATCGCTATTACCATCAGTCCCCTTGGTTTACACAATTTATTTCGAAATTCTCTTACCTTGTCCAACGGTTCACACCACAGAAGAAAACGTTAGTATCGCTTGGATATTTCAAGTGGTTTTGAGTTTTCTTAACTGTTCAGACATCAAATTGATCTAGGAAAAATAATAATTAAGTTGGAAAAAGTAACGTGCTTTGGTAGAAAACAGATGCAAGAGGGAAAAAGAATACTCGGGCAAGCAAATCATTCTCCGCTACTCGTCTATCATTCTCGCTTTCCACTTTAGTATAGCATGGATGCTATAATCTCATTTTGGTGAAAAAATGTCACTGGGTTTTCTTGATCATGATATGCTCAAGGAAGATGCTACCTGCAATGGGACACTTTCCTCGTTTTCAAAATGCTTGAGAATAGATTAAATACTGGAACAAGCAAACGCATCGTTCCGCAACTTCATAGGTCCGCGATAAGTTTCCTACACGCACCCGGAGAGAGAGAGAGAGAGAGAGAGAGATACTTTTTTTCTTCGTGTCCATCAGATATGAGACGAATAGAAGGATAAGAACAATAGCAAAATTCATTGACCAATTCTCTCCAGATTCTTCTTGCTTTGTTTGCATCAGCTGCGAGATCAAAGTAGAAGGATGAGAATAGGGAGGGGAAAAAAGAGATACAAATTCTCCTAGTAAATCTTAACCTAGAATGATCACACCAAAAGGTAAAAGGATTGAAAAGTTAAACAAAACAAAATCACACGCCTGATTTTGGTATGAAAAAGGAAAAAAAATCTTGAGCAAGAAGATCATACTACTCTTGGATCTCTGGACGCATGTGTATTTGCAACATTATGTACAGCATCAATATCATTCCCATTTAAGCTTTCATCATAGTCGTACTGTCACGTAGCGCTAGATTAACAATACACCATTCATCCTTTTCCGCCCAGATTTCTAGCTGCAGTGAGAATCTTGTTATCAAACAGATACAGCTTGGGAAAGAAATTCGGATCTTGTTAAATTACAAATCCCAAAAAATAAAAAAAAAACTTCATCTTCAAGAAAATCTGCGTGGCAATTCGGAAAAAATACAATGAGCAAAGTATCACAGATAAATAAAAAATATCTAAGCTAACATTATCAGCGGCAGAACCAGCAATGAATCTCTTATATCCGGCTAAGCCAGTGCAATTGCCTTGAAATAATTCATCAGATGTGAATTCCATAGTTCTCTGGTCAAACACATAAAGAAGCTAACTAGCCATCAACATTGTTTCTGTACATATGCTCTGGCTTCAGCGATCCATTAGTATTAGAAGAATGTCCTGCCAGCATAATCAAAATAATGACCTCGTCAGTTATTGCAGATTTCAACAGATAGCAAGAGGCGGAAGTAATAGAAATCAATGACTTAACGGCAAGAATAAAATTTTATACGAGGACATCCTGGCAAGCTCGAAATGATTTGACAAATCATTAACATGGTTGACTGGTTCTTTTGCAAACAAAAAACCTGCTTTACCTAAACCGCATGCAAAGTCACGACATAACAAATGCAGTTGTCAGAAACAGATACTTCGGTGACAGGAATGATATGATTTCAGCCCCCGTTGTAGTTCAGCATATGAAATTAAAAGCCTTGCTTGACGAAATTCAATTGATTGACTATGACATCTGTTGTTTGTGGAACAAATTATTTCACTTTGAAGGTGGTGTTGAAATGCCTACGGAAGTTAGGGTGAAATATAGTCAAAATATGATGGAAGCGAACTGGGGTTGAACACTCATAACAGAGGTTTCATCAATATTTATACAGATCCATAAGGAAACATTTTGAGCGTAATAATCAGATGTCGGGAACGATTCATACATGCTTGTGTACTCTGCCAAACATGAAAAACGTGATAATAAGGTGTAATAAAAATACAAGTTGTGAACGTTGACCTTTCATTGCTGAACTGAAGTCGTAAGAATTTTGCTCTTTAACTTCCAACCTCTTCGAACATACAAGGATGGAGAGTTCTAAAATGGAGCAATCTGCCAAAAAGTGTCTCGGTATAAAGCTCCCCATACGAAGAAAAAAAGAAGATAGTATAAGCGCTAGCATCAACAAGACATGGTTATTTCCTATGCTTTCAAGGAAATATATATTTTCAAGAACTCATAAGGCAGTATTATTCTTTTTAATAGTTCTCTTCAATTTTTTCATTGCGTAACAAACACACCTAAGAAAACCTGAATAAATTCCGAAGAATGGATCAGTTTCTCGTTGAAGGAATTGATGCCTATCACGTAAGATGCAGGAACAAATCTAGCAACCGAGGGACGACATAGGAGACAACAGATGAGTTACAAGAACATCTAGTGTTTATGAAAATATTCATTCATTATCCAGCTGACAAGGCACATCCAAGCAGGAAATAAATGCCAAAGAAGAAATTGGCAGACCTTTTATACATGCCTGCTTTGGCCGCCTTTGGATTCTCGAAAGCGCAGCTTTGAAATTCTGAAGTGACAAGAACCCTGATTTCAACTCCATATGCGAGATGGCAACAAATCTAGCCTCAAATGGTAATTTTCATCGAGGGTAAGTATTATAACATAAATAACTATTAATTCACAACATTTGATGTCTACAGATGCAAGAAACTGGACTTGCAGAAATCTCAATAAATAATTTATGTAGAATTGGAATTTAAATAAGCGCCTATGGTTTCTTTGAATCTCTCGTCTGCTAAAATACTCTGTTTATCCAGAAGATAAATGATTGATTATGAATATGCACATTTGAGATGACCATGATATTATTATCCAGTAAAACGGTGGGTTAGACACGTATACTTGAAGCTTTTCATTGAATTCAGCAGCATAGTCACCGGCAAGACTTGAGTTCATTGGCAAAGTTGGACGTGCTCCAACAAGCTGCATAACCAGAATGTAAGAAAACTGGTAATTCACCATGGCTCTTCTAACTCATGCGATGGGAAATTACCTCCGTACATCTTTAGATGGAGGGAGAACAACTAACTTTCTATTAGATACTCGAGATCTTGCTCTTTTTTCCAGAAGCTGATCAGCATCCTGTAGATACGTCTTGATTTTTACGTCATCTTAACAAGTTAAAACTACCATAATCATGTGCAGTTGATACATTACGAATGGAATGTACGCTAGCTTTCCCCACGCTTTTCTGCTTATTTTACTGCCAATTGGCTTTAAGTGCCATGTTTAAAGATAACTACGGGGAGAAGAGCTTCTACTTCTACGGATTTACTATTTCTCATGTACAATATCCGGAAAGAAATTAGGATAAGCATCTCTCTGCAAATGATATAAACTGGCAAAGAAGAAGGAAGCAAGAAAACAATGCAAGGAATAACATTTAAACATACCAATCGGCAACTAACACCAACAAGAACAGCCTGTGATCGATGTTACTGGTTGCACTGCATCCAACAAGCTATAAAGTAACCATTGTTTTCTCCGAAAAGTGGAAAACCCAAAAAAAGGAAAAACAAGGAACTGTAAATATATCAATCGGAGATTTCAAACCGAAGAAAACTTGCTATCTTTTTTTTTTTTTTAAAAAAAAGAAATCCTTACCGTATACGATCTCTAGTAAAAGTTTCCTCAAAAGAACAATCGAAGTCGCTAAGTGCAAAAATTATTGTTTTATGCGCTAATCCACACACTCCCTGACAGCAAGTGACAACATATGGCCTGTGTGAAGACAGGGGATTAGAATTCACCGCAACATGGCTATCATGAACTGGGATTTATCATCATAGCCTACAAGAATATCTCAAGATCAGGAAACTCAAATCCTTTCATCATAACTCAATATTCTCGACAAAAAAATGTAACCATTTTTTAGAATAACAAATGGTGTTCCATGGCGGTTTCCTGAATGATCAATAGCCATTACAAACATATTAATACTATATTTTACATATTTTCACTCATCTGGATAAGAACTTCAATTCAGTGACAAGTTTTATGCTTTTTAAAGATAACTTGTTTATTCGAGGTCCATTAATTTGAGGACTATTAGAGGATTATATAGTTATTAACTTAAAAATCCATAAGATTAATCTAAGTAAATGTAAATTAGTCTGAATATTATATTAATAATAATAAAAACCACAATTCAAATTTACATAATTTTTAATGAAAAAGCTATTTAAAGAGCAATCCCATCATCTTTTCTTGATATAATTCATAGTGTGATGAGCAGCACTGTAATTTTTTTTTTCTTGTCAATCAAATAATTATATCATGAGAGGAACTGAAAATTATTAAATAAAAAATATTTTTGACCTATTTATTATCCTGTATAAATATAAGTATATCAGCTTAAGCATGTTAAATGGTGAAGTTTTTGAAGTCATTTTAAGTTCCACCATATAATTAAATATAATTATTTGAACTAAATATTTTCCTAAATTTATCCAAAAAATGCACAATGAAATTCAAAAAAAAATAAATTGTAGTTATTTTAACACAAGAACAAATAAATAATAATAAAAAATTCTGTTATTTTATGAGAATTGATTATGTTTTTCCCTAAAAAAGAAAAGAAAAAGGAAAAGAGAGAGAATTACTAAGCCATTTTCATGGGCTCCAATTGTAAGTCCAATGGGCTTGGCCAGTCAACAAAGTAGGCTTCTTTCAAGATCTGGCAAGAAGGAATGGAATGAGAAAAATATCAGCGGCAGCCCGGAATTCGGACGATAACGAGAGCCAACCAATCTTTAAACGTTTCAGATTTATTTGCCTTGTGTGTATAGCTAATTGCAACACCGTGAAAAAGGGAATACTCCATAGAAATTATGGGGAGCACGATGATCCCTCATTTGCAACTCCACGGTTGCTTCTACAAACGCTTGGACTCCGTCAGAAACGAACACCAACAATTTCCTTCACTACAGCTCAACATTAATTCCAAGAGGAGAGCGGGATTGAGATTCGATGCTCCGCATACCAGGTCGACAAGTTTCAGAAGAGTCGTTTGTTTCGCTGCTGTTGACGATAACGTCTCCGAGAAGCAGCGGCAGCAGCAAGATTCAACCAGTACTAGCTCACTTCTCGAGGATAGGCCTGGTAATATCATTCATAATAACCCGATTTCGCAAATTTCCTTTTCTCTTTCTTAATTATCGGAATTACCTTGTCCTTAATTATCGAAATTGAGGAAAATCGGATTTTCTCGTGGTTTATTTATGTTCATGCTGCTATGCTATGCAAGAAGGCTATTTTCTGTGAAGTAGTTTTACTCGCCGCTGTCACTTGTTTGTAATAATAGCGTAAAAAATGTATTTTTGATAGTAGTTTGGCAAACTAGTTTGTAATTTCGAGATTCCGGATATTTTGATGGGAGCTTCTTCTGGATTTATGGGTTCTTAATGATTCTTTGTTAGTTTATCTTATCCAGGTCTTTGTAGCTATCATGCTTACTTGACTGTATATAAGATGCTTAATATCAATCTTGTATTGAACAATACGGATACAGATGTGGTCGATAGTTTGCCAGAAAACTTAGGGCAAGATAGTGAAGGAAGTCCGATTTACAATTTTCTTTATCCCCAAAAAGAGCTACTTCCCGATGATAAAGAAATGAGCTTATTTGATCACCTTGAAGAGTTGCGAGAGAGAATATTTGTTTCAGTTTTGGCGGTTGGAGCTGCTATGTTGGGATGCTTTGCATTTTCAAAAGAACTCGTTATGGTTCTTGAAGCTCCTGTTAAATCGCAAGGTGTACGATTTCTGCAACTAGCTCCTGGAGAATTTTTCTTCACAACTTTAAAGGTTAAACCAAATGAATATCCTTTGCCTTCTTAATGCATACCACTTTGTTAGTTGCACTTTGTTAGTTACATGTTAGTTGCAGTTACATGCATACCAGTCCAAACGAAAGGAAAAATAAGAATTTTTTTTATTTCGAATTTTTTTTATAGAGAAATGACAAAAAGAAGAAGAATAGCAAGAGTAGAGAAAAAGAATGAAAAGAAAGCATGGACACCTATTTTGGAGAGATGAAAATGTTAATAGCTCGAAAGCTAAAAAGATGAAACTTGCTCATCTATCACATGTTCATGTTTGATATACTCTTGTCCATGACACATACATTTGAAGTCTGTTCCACGTGCATTTGCTCCATTTCTCTAACCACCACTATTAGCACCTCTGTAACTCAGAAGAACGCTAAAACAGAACATAGAGAGAGCATGTGCCTCACCTATTCACTCTGAATGGTGATGTTCGATGATTGTAAGACTCATGCCACAAATGTAAATCTTTGGCTCTAAAGACCACGCTCAGGGGGATTTTTATCTTGAATGTTGCATCCTGCTCTTTTAATCAAATACCACTCACTGTCATTGGTTCTTTCCACTTTATACCTTGTATTTGGCCTAATCCCCAGCGTAAGGCTCTCTTCTTTCCTGACCCATTATCATATGTATATCAGAAATTATGGGATCCCTAGGGAATAAGATATTTATGCTTGTAGATTTTCTGAATTTCATTTTACCTTGTTAAAATTCAACCTCAGCATCCTCATTCCCTTACCTTTCATATTTTAATTGGATATTAATAAGTTGATGTCAACAACATTAAAATGTTTGTGTGCTGCAGGTTTCAGGATATTGTGGCCTTCTTTTGGGAAGCCCGATTATACTCTATGAGATCATAGCCTTTGTTATTCCAGGTTTAACAAAATCAGAGAGAAGGTTCCTGGGACCGATTGTTTTAGGCTCCTCGGTACTTTTCTATGCTGGAATTATTTTCTCCTATTTGATTTTAACTCCAGCAGCTTTGAATTTCTTCGTTAGTTATGCTGAGGGGGCTGTGGAATCTTTGTGGTCTATTGATCAATACTTCGAGTTTGTGCTTGTGCTTATGTTCAGCACAGGCTTGTCATTCCAGGTAAATATTTTTGATAGCTGTCTCCTTCCTCCCCATTTTCTGTTTGGATGTGGCATGGCTTTTATTTATCATGCCACGAAGGATTGTTTTTAGCTTCCACTAATTGGGAGTGCTATGTGGAACCGTTGTATCCTTGAAGTTTTTAACTAGTTTCATTGCCTTTGTTCTGTGCAAAAAATATCGTTCTTGTCGTTCTCCTGTTCTATAAAACAAGCTAAGATGATTCTGTTACCATTTTAATTTTGTATTTTTATTTATTTATTTCACTTTACTCTCTCGTGTTGTATGTGTGGGTGGCAGTGGGGTTTTTTTTTTTTTTAATATATATGGATGAAATGCGAAAACATCACATGAAACCCAGGGTGTGATAGATCGAGCTGACCTTCTTATTCAACAGGTTCCTGTGATACAAATTCTTCTTGGACAAACTGGCCTAGTTTCAGGAGACCAAATGCTTTCGATTTGGAGATACGTTGTAGTTGGTGCAGTTGTTGCAGCAGCTGTACTTACACCATCAACAGATCCTCTTACTCAGGTGCTTCTAGCAGGACCACTTCTAGGTCTTTACTTGGGTGGTGCATGGGTTGTCAAGCTTACAGGCCGATGATTGATTGTCCACGCTGTACAGCATATCGGGTTTGTTGCTAGTGGCCTGTGCATCAGGAGTATGACAGGTTTCTGTTAATTACCGAAGGATGATGAATGTCGAAGGGATGGGGAAGGAGAGTGAGCATCTTTGACATCGCTGGTTGGACTTGTACTATATAAGAGCTTTGTCTGATATAGTGATGGTAATGTTGTATGAAAAACGTTATATTGAGTTGCCCAATGATAATTGTCAAATATGCGACTTTTATCTTAAATCTGACCCAATGTTAAGAAAAAGGTTTTTGTTGATCAAGTAATGCTCACCCGATCATCTCCTAGGTATACCATGAACAGTGATCATTCCCCGGCAGAAGCTTCTGCATATATGAAAACATGCATAAATATCTTTGAAGTTTTATTTTCTTATATTTATTTGGATTGGACCTCTCAAATACATAGAAATATTTCAACCGTCTAGCATTAACTAGGAGGAAAGACCTTTATTCAGCAGTCAATTCAGATATTTGAATTTCGTTAATGTAAGTTTATTTGCTAGAAATTAATTTTTTAAAGTGATTTTCTTGAAAAATAAATTTTAAAAAAATAAATTATTTTTCAATGTTTAATACTGTTATAGTAAATAAATTGAAAAATATTTTTCAATATCATAAAAAATAAGTTGGAAGATAACTTATTAATATATATTTTTTAAATTTATTAAAATAATAAGAAAAAATTATACAAATTAAAAAATTTGAATGAGAATGAAATTAAAAAATTAAATTTGATAAATTATCTCAAATAATAAATAACAATTAAAATAATAAAGATTAAATTTAATAGATAACAAAATAAAAAAAATAAAAAATAATTATAATTATAATTTTATAAATTATTTCAAAAAGTAATAATCAAAAGAATGAGGATCAAATTTGATAAATAAAAAATTTCAATTAAAAAAATAATAAAAAAAAGTAAATAATAATTATAAAAAAAGATATCAAAGTTAATATAAAAATCAAAACAAAATATATAACAATAAAAAATTTAAAGATCTAATTTGATATAATTAGTAAATAATATGAAATTTTTAAATTTTTTATAACTTATATGAAGTGTTTTTCACATTTAAAATAAAAGAAAAATATTAAAAAAATAAATTAAAATTTTTTAAGTAGAAAGTATTTTTTATTAATTAGTTTTTTCAATAATAAATAAATTTAAAAATAATTTAAAAATAATTTTCATGTGCACCTAAATATAAGTGTAGATTAATAACAGGCATCAGCAATCAACCAAGTTTAGAAGGTTTTCGTCAATGATAAAGAACAGTAAAATGCAAGGTAACGCTGAATGGATTTTCAGTAACCAAAAACAGAACCATGAAATCACGCTGTTATTGCATGTGAGAAGAGAGGATCCTGAGGTGATTTTCAGGACCCATGACAGCAGTGTCTATCTGACAGACCTTATATTTTCAGCTGCCAGTGCCAGATAGCCATAAACCAAGCTATATATATCTTTCCGTTTTCAACTTAAATCACGATTCTTGCAATCACATGCATCAACACAGCAACACAGCGATTCGATGGCAACATAATAGAGAAAAGATTGCCTATATAGCCTAATATAAAAAGATAAAATAAATATAAATTATCAAGTTTTATCATCTTGGGCTGCATATACACGATTGCTTGAGCAACAAAAGTAAAGTTAGTAACAACTGCGGTTTTCAATGCCTCTGTTGTCCATCAAGATATTTGCAATGTTCGATTTGCATATTACAAACATCGTGTTGGACAAGTCTAGTTCAGAAACAAACTCGGAGTGAGTTCTCCCATCCCTCTTAACAGCTTAGAGCGACATTCTGCTTTATGAATTCTATATCACTAGTACTACAGCAACCCCGTGTAGCTTCCATTTGTTTCAATGAACTTTTCAAATCATTGCATGCCTGGAAAACAGCTTCTGAAGAGCTTGTCAAACTTTCTATCTCTGTCTGCACTTTGACAATGACACTAGAAATTATCTACAAAGCCGCCTTCGTATCTGGAAATTCTTGCGGGGGATAAAGACAGGCCCCAAGCTCATCAATCTGCACTCCAATCTCTTGGCACAGCTTCAATAACTTCTCCAGAGTGTCCACAAAATTGCTGCTGTCTTCAGGCTTTTCTTGCTTAAGCAAACCAGTGATGGTGCGGATAAGTTCTTTCATGACTACAACTGTCTCAGACACAACCCCAATTGCTGATTGAGCTACTTTCATCTCTTCAGGTGACAGGCCATTGCCTAGGTCATCACCCAGACTATCATTGTCACCAAGTCTAGTTTCTGCATGAGAAGCATCATCATTGGAAGCTTCTTCTGTCTGATTGGAGGATACTGGCTTGAGCTCCTCCATCTCTCGAACATCCTTCACTGAAACTGCAACCTGTGTCATTGCTCGCCCAATCACTGTGATATTTGAAGCAGGAGTCTTCTTAAGAGCAGTGCATGCTTCCCATACTGCACCAACTAATTGTGGGACTAAAGGCTTGAGGTCTTTATTTCGAGATCCTGCTAGTGAGTGTATTATAGGGAAGGATGAAATAAGGAGCATCAAAATCCATCTGTTTAAAAGGCATGATGAATCACCACACAATCAGGTCGATGCATAAGATGACCTGAAAAACCTTGTAAAACTAGTCTACACCTGGAAACAAGCATTCATGGAGGGAGCTTGCATATTTCATTGTCAAGTTTACTTCCTGAGACCATATGGGACAGCTAGTGATCAACTATCTCACTAGAAAAGATTAAACGTATCAAAAGCTAACTCCAGATTAAAAAATGCTTCTAGAACAATTATGCAATTGCCCTCTCAAAATCCTGTTTTTGTTCGTTTTACTTGCTTCTTCAATTCCAGTATTATAGAAAAATTTTGGGTCCTAAATGGCCATAGATAGTTGTTCTGCAGCATAGTGAAAATTTGGGCCACGCGGATTTATTTTTCAAACAATTGGCTAATTCTTAATCACAATATATCTCTACACTCGTTTTAATTGTGTACAATCAACACTATGTGGTTTCCCCAACTTAAACTACATTACAAACCTTGGGCCTCGATGAATTTAGCAAGTTGTATGTTGCAAGGGATAATGATGAGATAAAAGAGATGCACTCATCTCTAGAAAAGAACACCACTAATTGGATTACACATGCACTCCTTTGCGTGACATGTTTGTTTAATGGATGCATTTTTGTGTGCATTTGTTTGTGAAAGAGGTGTTCCCAAATGAGGAGACGTTTTCAATCATCAACTTAAAACTGCATTCAACAACTTGCTTAATGGATTAATGGATAGCAGATGCAAAAGTAGGTCCTGCACCTACCATACTTCCATGAGAAAGCAGAATCAAACCGTGGAACGTATTGAAGTATGTTCCCATGTTTTCCTCAACTGCTTTAGCTCCTGGTGTTTCCCCAGTCCAGAGCATTCCACCTGCACCACAATAGAAACACCATCACACCACAATAGAAACCCCATCGCACCACAATAGAAACACCATTGCATACCCAAATCTGACCCACAATGCCACATATGAAAAAGAGAGGGCCACAGCTAGCTCTCCGGAAGTGGGCAACAGGTCCAAAATTTCCTTTCAAGAGACATGGAACGGGTGAAAAATCACAAATATGAGCAGGGGGCGGAACTCCGTGTATCAATGAGGGTTCCATGGCACCCCAGTTTTTTAGGAAGTTCACAATTTAGTCTTAGTATTTTGAAACTTTTTAATTGTATCCTTTAATTTGAGACTTAGTTTGTATAAAATAAATATTTTTCACCCCCATAAAAATATTTTTTTTTCATCTTTCTTAAATTCTAGTTCCACTGCTTACTATGAGGACAGTTTTGTATAGCCATCTTTCTCATCTAGAGTTTAAAACATCAATAAGAAAACAGCCTTAATGAACAAATATGAATAACAACCAAACTATATAATTTTGTCGAAACAACGGCAGAAGCACTCGAACCCAACCACAACATCCAAATATAGATCAAAAATCAACTTGTCAAATGAATATAATTAATTCAAAACAGCTTACAGCCAGCCACCTTAGCGGCTGCAAACTCTCGAAACAGCCAATTTTCTCACCTCCTCGAGCAAAAGAATTATTTATCAATTAAAAAAATGAAAATTTAATCTAGTTTCTCGTATCACCCATTTCTAATTTCCACTTGGTCCTTTTATGATGAAATAGAACAAACCAAATTGAAATCCTTATAATGTCCCTGAACATATAAAAGCACCAAACAAAGAAACACTGGTAAAATCTGACAAGACATTGACTGAGAAATACTTTCAATGGGAAAACGAAGGAGAGTACTATGAAATGAAGATGTGAGATAAAAGAAACAAAATCACAAGGAGCAGGGAAAAAGCAAAAAAGGGTACCAATAGTAGCTTGCTTGGAGACTTGATCACCCATTTTATCAACAACATCCCAGGTCAGTTTATCAAGTGATGAAGCTGGTGTCTGATCCAACAGCTATTATTCATACAGAAACCAAAAAAAAAAAATCAAAATTATGATGTATAATTAGAAGAGGCATTCATTTAAAATAGAGTAAGAAAACCTGGAGGATCTCATGGATGGTGTTGAGGTGCCCACTCAGACTTTGATTCAGACGCTCTCTCTCTGCTTTTCCCATCTCCCTCGATCAATCTAGTTGTCTTGGGGTTTAACCTCCAGGTTTTTTGTCCGTTTGGTTTGCCCTGACAAAGACCTCAATTGTGCTCTCCTCAAATTAGGGGTAGCTTGATCTAACATTTTAGGTAAATTCATACAGTTTATTTTGAAATATTATATCAAAATAGTGGGAGGTTATAATCTTTTTCAATTATTTTTTCTATTTAAAAAAAATCCAAACCAATTAATAGTTGGATTTACACGTCAATCTTTTTTTAATAAAAAAATCCTAAAGGGATCAACATGTAATCTATCGCTTTAAGAGCATGTCAGATGTTAGTCAGCATATCAAGTCCCCTGAATATTTTCTATATTTGTTGCTTGTGTATATATATAGACACGCACATGCAATCATCAATGTATGCATGAAGTTCCAAGGGTTAAAAAACAAAACAGCAGCAATTCGAGAGCACAGTTTCACATGCTTGTGGCAATAAAGAAGAAGGATGGAGCCGGCTGTAAACAAAGTAGGTAAATAAAGTTTCCTTCTCAAAACATTACAAGACACGGCAGTAATTCCTAAACGAGGAATCTACTAAAGACGATGCTAATGTTAGGTCAAGCCTAAGATAATCTCTTGCACTGTCAAACCCAACAAAATTCTGAAGAATATTAGGAACAAGGAAACATATTCATAAAAACGCCATCCTTCCTTAACTTCAATGCTAGCCATGTCTTCCACATTTTGATCATGCAACTGTTTCCCGCCGCCAAAATCCATTAGCTTAGCTCAAGTACCATGACACCAAAACATTGCCCATTATCGTCCCTCTTAAGACTGCAACTTTCCAAATTAACTTGTTTGTCGCCTCCGTCGATTCAGTGCTCTAATACGTTTTCTACTGAATATCTTTCGTCAAATATTCTTTCCCTTGCGTCACTTGCCTGCAACAATATGAAAACGCACAGATTAAAACATCTCCACAGAAAAGGCACAATATGATCAACTTACTAACAGGGTTTGATACACACACTCTAACCGATGAAGTTTCAAGGGATTAAGTCTGGATAACAAACCTGTTTTTCCCAATTCGTACAGCTTGTTATGAGGGAGAGAAGAACTGTTTGCAAAATGGCACCAACTTGTATGCCTATCCAAAGGCCCCTTGCTTTCAACTGCAACCAAAGGCCAAGTATGGCAGCCACTGGAACCCCACAAAGATAAAATGCAGCAAGATTGACATAAGCCCCAATATGCTGCCACCCACATCCCCTTGCAACACCTGATATGACATAACAAAGAAGACCAGGTCTAAATGTTCAAAGATTTATCTCCAGAGAAAATTTGCATGTTGATTGAAAAAAATGAAGTTTAACCTGAAAGAACCACTTGTAAGCCATCCAATATAACGGACAAACAAACCAGAGGGGTCATGTTGGAAACATAGTCCACAACTTCCTTCTCGTTGCTAAAACTGTAAACAAAAATGTCTCGGGTGCCAAAGAGGGTTCCGCTTACTATAATTACTTCAATGATTGCTAGAATCATAACAGTGTAGACGGCTATGCGAGCAGCTTGTGGGCGCCCAGCTCCTAATTCATTTGAGACTCTAGTGCTACAAAAGATATCCAAAAAAAGATCTAAGAAAAATCGATCGTATCATTGATTGTGTAGAGATGAAGTATGCACATGGGTGCCATCCAATTTGGCTGGTAAAGTTTTGCCTTCGTGTTAAGAAAATAGGAAACAAATCCCGCACCGTATGTGGAAAAGAAGGAATTGAAGCGGTAGGAGGGTTAGCCCTCTGTTCAGTTCAATTGAAACCGCCCAAAAAGAGCAAAGAAGGCAGAGAGAGACAAAAGCAAGCATTTGCATTTTTAGAATTTATGCGTGTATACTGGAGCAAACCTTACTGCAGCACCTATTCCATACGGTATTGAGTAGAGTGTTGAGGTTGTAGTGAGACTGTTTACAACGTTGGACAGTGAATTATATCAGGTAATATTGCCATTTAAACATTAAAGTGAAAGATCAAAAATACAAGCAGAGTTGGAGAGCATACCACACAGATAGGACTGAAGTCTCGAGTTCTGGATTTGATAAGAGCCCTGATAGCAAGACTACAATCTCATATGCCCACCATTGCAGGCTACAATTATCAACAAGTAAAAACTCATAAAAGGTTTCATGCCTTCTCATAGAATGTATGAAACTCTGTATGCTATCAAAGGAAAAGAGGAAAGAACAGGGATAATTTACCAAATCATTACGGCAGATGGGATGGCAAAACGGAAGAATTCTCCAATTCCATGGAACATCTCCATAGAAACTGGGGCACGGGTTTTTGCACAGGCAGAAGAATATTTCATGTACAATAAAAGAAAAATAACATTTAACCAATTTGAAATGCTGATAGCTAATGCCCCTCCAACATTTTCTAGTCCAGACTTGAATACTAAGAACCAGCATAGGGGTATATGTAAAAGAAGAGTGATAACAGAGCTCGCAAGCATTGGAATGGTTAAACTTTGAATTTGAAGGTATCGAGAAAGTGGCTGAAATATTGCATACGCAAAAAGGGTAGGAACAGTCCATAATGTAAATCTCCCAGCTTCATGTGCAATTATGGGATCTTGGCCAATTAATATGAGCACCTTTTCCATGTTGGTCCAAACAAGAAAAACAAGGGAAGCAACTAAAACTAGGGAGAACATAGCACCATAAGTTTGATGTCCCACTTTTTGATATTGTTGAGCTCCATAAGCTTGCCCACATAAAGTTTCCAGTGCACTTGCCAATCCATTCTGTTAAAAAATTGCATAATTGGTCACTGTCAAATTCTAATTACTCCAATTCTATGCAATTATGCGTATTGTAAATTTCAAAATTTTCTTCAATCCCCGGTTTTTTCTGTTCTAATTGGCCATTGTAATGTTACAGGCAGTTTTAGAAAGAGGAAAAGAAAAACGATGTGAAGGTAAACAGGAAAAGCAACTTACAAGAAGACTCATGCCGGTAACATTACAGAAGGAGACGGATATTGCAGCGCTTGAAAGAGCTAGCTCTCCCAAATGACCCACCATCATATTTGATATAACCAGTAACAAGTAGAGGGAAGTAATGGTAACCACCATGGGTCCTGCTATATAAGCAAGCTTTTTCGCTTCTTGAGTGAACACATCCCGTGTTAGGACTAATCTTTCCCTTCCTTCCAATTCCGATCTCTTTTTCGGTAGAAGTAAACTCTCTTCCATGCTCATTGCTGTGTCTTTCGTGGGCTCCTCGATCTCCACTGTTTCTGTATAGAAGTTGAGAGATATGAATGGCAAGCCAAAGAAATTAATGCGCAGATTGGCCGGATTATCAGAGCATCTCTTGGAGTCTCCCATGTTCTTTTTTTAAACTGAAATCAGCACATGTTTTTGATTTTATTTTATTCGCTTGGAGTAAAAAAAAAAAAAAAAANAAAAAAAAAAAAAACTGTCATGCAAAGTAATTGGCTATGCAGTGAAAAAAATAAAAATCCCCTCTGGTATTGAGAATATTGACCGAAGTGTCAAAATTAGGGTTGTCAATGGGACAAGTGTCGGATTTTATAATATTTATATTTTATTTATTATATAAGGGTAAAAAATTAAAAATTATTTATGAAATTTCAGGTATTTATTATTTATTATTTAATAAATAATAAAAATAGTTAGTGTGTGTATAACATATTGCATAAAAAATTAAATATTTTATAAATATATTTATATGCTATAAATATATATTTTGAGTTAGGTTAAAGTAGTTTTTGAGCCGAGCTTGAAAATATTTATATTGTATCTATTATTTATTAATTAAAATTTTGTTCAATTACCCCATTTTTATAAATATCTAAAATGTTGAAGAGAGGAAAGTTAATGTTTGGTTGTTTTAATTTATTTTTTATTAAAATTTAAAATATTTTTAAATTAATTATTTTTTAAAAATATATTATTTTAATATATTTTCAAACAAAACACTCCTTTTAAACACAGCATTTGAGGTTGAGATCCAAAAGAGTTTGCCGAAGATTTTGGAATTGAGGCAGGTGGCATGAAAACTTGAAGATTGGAGGAGAACTATCTAGTAAATCAAGAAGTTTTATGCAAAGAAGAAACACGTTCAACTTGAAGTTTTAAGTTACATTCTTGTTTTTTATTTTTATATTAATTTTATCTTCATATTAAATGTTTGTTGACGCTAAAGGCATGACCTTTCCTATTGGATGTTATCCCTTTTGTTGATATGAAGGACTCATTATTCAAACAATTAATCCCTCTACTGTTATTATTATGATGCATATTATTATTTACTATAATAGTATAATTATTATTTTACATCTTAATCATTTTATTTTTAATCTTCACTTCACTTTTATCGTGATATAAATATTTTTTGAGAATTATATGGGGCTTTTTTAATAATTGTGTTTTGTTATACACAACAAATTTACCATCGCGGCCTTGAATAAAATAATCCAATGCCTTTTAGACAATGACATTTTTATATTTTATAAAATAATTAAATTAGTATATTATCCTTATAATTTAATTTTTTATTTTAGCCTTAGCTTGAAGGATTTGATAATAATTTTATCATAATTTATTTATTAATATTATTTAGTATAGAGATAATTTTTTGGTTTTTCATAAAAAAAATAGAAAAGCCACCGACGAGTGCCCTCATAGTGAATATCTTTCAAAGTTGTATATAAAAATCTCCAAAAAAAAAATGTATTTGTATGCATCATGTTGTCGTACTATTATAAATCATCTTCCTATATCCTTTTCTTATTAAACTTTTAAGCAAAGTAGATTGGTGGAAAGGATTTGTATAATTATTATTTTTTTAACCTAAACAAAGAGGATTGTAGTAATTTTTTTTAATTTTTTAAATTAACTCGAATCAATTTATATAACTCAGGACACTGGATTAATGTTGGGACCGATTTTAATAAAAATGATTAGAAGGTGAGGAGTGCCACGTCATATCAACTTAAAACTTAAAAACAAAATTACGTAAAGTTTAAGAGCTATCTCGTCCAACGCAAGTGCACAAAATACTACCTCGAAGATACTTCGAGGCTTAAAGCTGATTTGCTCGATATACAACGTATTCTATGGTGAAAACGTAGAGGATTAAACTACGATACACACAGACACACTACCCAAAGAACAAATGAGTAACCTCAGATTTTCTCCTCCTCAGAACCTCGATAGGATTTTGATACAGGATCTGTAAACAAAGCAAATGTCCATAAGATGTTTTACAGAAGGCTTAATTAAACAATAAAAAAATATTTGTATTAGGATGCTTACTGAGTCACTAGTTACGGTGGAAAACAATCCTGATATCTCTCCTTTTTCTTTTTCTTTTTTTCCCTTCTCTATTTCATTGTATGTGTGAGCTGAAAATGTAATTTCAGGTCAAAACAATAAATAAATAAATAAATGACTTCACCCAACTAAACTAGCTATAGTGGCTGCACTGGTTCTTTTTTTAAACATCTTTACTTATTTTGTTCCTCGAGGAGGTCCAATATATTACAAAAACATTAAAAAACAATACGTATTGGAGAGTTTTGAGTGAGAAAGGGAGTTTAATGTTAAAAGGTACATCCTCTCCATTTCTCCATGTTAACTTGCTGTTACTAAATCCATGGAAAAGCCTGAAATATTCATTGCATTTTAGGTAACTAGCAAGGAAAGGAACCGGAAGAAGAGTGCTTTTCCCTGAAATTATAATTATTATTAAAAAAAAAATTGTCTTGGATTGTCTCACTCATCCTCAAATATATGACACATGGTCTGCATGATACACACAAAAAAAGAAGCTTTGGAATACAAAAAATATGGAAAAAGAACTGCTAACCTTATCAGCTTAATCAGACTTTCCCCTTTTACAATCTCTCATACATAGCAAAACTAGATCACTGGTCATATCTCTCGAATCATATTAATCCATTGTCATGACCTT
Organism: Populus ilicifolia; assembly: GCA_015708895.1. Classification (NCBI taxonomy): domain Eukaryota; kingdom Viridiplantae; phylum Streptophyta; class Magnoliopsida; order Malpighiales; family Salicaceae; genus Populus; species Populus ilicifolia. Next base: position 779,736 of record SRLM01000224.1, read on the forward strand.
CAAAAATCCTCTCCCTTGCCATTCTTGCCTGCAATACAAAACCACCAAGAACAAATGTACTACCAGCAGACATGATATAAAGAAGCAAAAGACAGAGTAGATGCAATCGTCATAAGAAAGAATATAAATAAATAACAACAGAGATTTATGCACCGTGTCAAAAACAATGCCATTTCACACTTTGCATTTTTTTGCCGGTGATTAATCAACAACAGTGGGGAGATTCAAAGCAAGACTAATCCATGCAAGCGTACAAGATTGAATAACACACCTGTTTTTCCCAATTTGTGCAGCTCGTGACAATAGAGAGTACAATTGTTTGAGTGAAGGCACCGATTTGAATTCCAATCCAAAGGCCCATGCCTCCTAAATTTAACCAGAAAGCCAAAAAGGCAGCAACTGGAATCCCACAAAGATAGAAGGCTCCGAGATTTATATAAGCCCCTATATGCTGCCATCCACACCCTCTCGCAACCCCTGAAGCAAGGGACATTCGAATCCATAAAACAGTGCAAAAATTTATCCATGGCACAGAAATACTATGTTGATAGAGAGGTCTAACCCGAAAGTACTCCTTGTAAGCTGTCCATTATAACCGACAGACAAACCAGAGGAGCCATCGTTGTGACATAATCAATTACTTCCTTTTCATTGCTGAAAAGATAGCCAAAAACACGCCTGCTGCCAAAAAGGGCTGAAGTTACCATAATTGTCTCTGAAACTGCAAGAAACATAGCAGCATAGACAGCTAAACGCGCTGCTCGTGGGTTCCCAGCTCCTAGTTCATTTGCGACTCTAGTGCTGTACAAAGAGAAATAGGAGATATCAGCATGATACATCAGTATTATAAAAATAATATATCTTGTACATATAAAGCTCTCCGTAGCAAGACCTTGCTGCGGCACCAAGTCCAAATGGTATCCCATAAAGTGTTGAAATAGTCATGAGACTGCAGAAAAGTAGACAATAAATCAACATAAATTCAGTCCATTTGAGAAATAAATTTTCCAATTATGTTTCAGATTTTCTGCAAGTTATCCAAACCAGATTGGGGTCAAGAAGATTATAGAGAAGGAGAACATACCACACAGATAGGACTGAAGTTTCAAGCTGTGGATTTGGTAAGAACCCTGAGAGCAAGATAAGCAGCTCAAATGACCACCACTCAAGGCTGCAAGCGTCAATATAATCTCATACATCGAAGACTGTAATGTCCTAAAATTAAAACAACAAACGACCTAGTCTACAACTAATTAAATTACCAGATCATTACTGCAGATGGGATGGCGAAGCGGAAAAACTCTCCGACCCCGTAGAATAACTCCATGGAAATTGGAACACGAGTTTTTGCACAGGCGGAAGAGTACTTTATGTATAATCCAAGAAATATTACATTCAACCAATATGAAATACCCATTGCTACCGCAGATCCCACATTTTTTAGCCCAGACTTGTATACCAAGGCCCAGCAGAGAGGTATATGGAAACAAAGAGTGGCACAAGAGCTAATCAGCATGGGCATGATAAAACTTTGTGTCTGAAAATATCTAACAAGTGGCTGAAGAGTTGCATAAGCAAAGAGTGCCGGAACAAGCCACGCTGTAAATTTTCCGGCTTCATGCGAAATTGCAGGATCTTGACCAGTGAAATGGAGTATCTTTCCCATGTAGATCCATATGACAGATAGAGGGATACAGACTAAGTTTAGGCAGAAAATTGCTGTATAAGTTTGATTTCCAAGTTTTTTATATTGCTTAGCTCCATAAGCCTGCCCGCATAGGGTTTCCAATGCACTTGCCATCCCCATCTGTGTAGTAACATGTACAAATTACATGTTATGGTCAATTAGAAGCACGATTCAGCTTTAAAAAACAAAAAAGACTTTTAGTAAGGTCTTCTTTCTTTTTTCCACAAATTATCCATCCCTTTTGTTTTCATCTTCCACGCATGTTTCTACGGATTGAAAACAATGATAGCTATCTTTTTTATTCTTAACGGTAATTAGCAAACATCACTCTAATGTTAATAATTAGGTAATAGTAAGGTGGTAAGGCCACTTCCACTATTCCAAGCTGCTGGGTCGTTGTTCCACCTTAAATTCATGAAGGCAAAACCAAATTTGGTTGGTTCTCTTTCCGATTCTCTCTCTTACAATTTTATTTATTCTGGGGCCTGCTTGATCATGATCGTAAAGTTGCAAGGACAAACTTCCAGCTAAAGGACAATTTTTTTTTTTTATTGAAATCAAATGCTATATAAAATATGTCTTCATCAAGGCATTGACTAGTAACTTGGTCTGCTAGAACTCTCGCTTTGCTTTTACCGCCATAAGATAAGTAAAACTAATAGGGAACCGCAACTTGATTCTGACTTGATCACTAACGATGTAGACTCCTACCTTTTTCTAATTGCTTCCTTACGTTATTCCACAAATTCATTGAAAGCAACCGTTTGTAATCGTCATAGCCAATGAATTAAAAAGAAAACCAGCAACAATCAATAAGCAAAGGAAAATTTAAAACCCTACTGCAAAGATCATTAGGGTGATAAGTTCCAATTTTGTCAGATGTAGAACATGAAAATGACAAATAATTGCGCGTTGTCAGCTGAGATGTGATTTCTTACAGTTAACTATATATTACCCGCATTGCGAAAGTTAGTACTTATCACACGGTTGGATTTTCCTCTTCCTTTGAAAAAAAATAATGGGAGAACTAATTCATCTTTTATTTTTCTTTTTCTTTTGGACGTCACGGGGACTCACTAAATTAATTCCTACAGCATGCTTCTCTCATTGTCTCAATTTCCTTAGTTATAACACATTCTAACTAACCAATTAACTCTCTAGTGATAGCCATTTCGTCACACAAGCTATTTCGCACCTAGTTCTTGATTGTAAGGTGTAACCACTGCTTAATCATTTAACTAAAATATTGTCACTGAGCTAACCTGATAAAAGTCGCTGGATGAGACAAATTTTAGTGCGATGAACAAAGAAGAGAGGAGGACGTGTACAAAAATACAGAGGGAGGCAGGCAGCATAAGCACTTACTGACCACCTCGATCCTTCAGTACTGTTTGTAAAATTAAGACCAGTGAAATGGGCATGTATTGTAAATAAAAATACTGGGATCAGACAAGAAACAGACAGAGACTGGCAGCAATCAAACTCAAGCACAAGCAGCATATATCATTAATAATAATTAAAGAAAAGAAAAGGATTAAATACCATGAGACTGAAACCGGTGACACCAGAAAGAGAGAGAGCCATGGCGGCACTAGAGAGGGCAAGCTCACCAAGGTGACCAACCATCATCATGGATATTACTTGCAAGGAGTACTGTGTTAGAATCACAGCCACCATGGGTCCCGCTATGTAACCAAGTCTTTTCACTTCTTGAATGAATACACCCCATGTTGGGGTTGGAGTGGGAGCAATTATACCCTGCCCTTTCTCGTCAACCTGTCTTGGTAGCAAACTGTCTTCCATGTTCTTCTCTCTGTCTCTATGGCTTGTCTTACAATAGAACCGAGTTCTGCTTGGTTCACAAAGTATCGGATTGTTGGAATATGAAAAGGGCAAGAGCTGGAGAGAATAGAGAGGGAAAATGAGAGACGCCTAGGTTTGGCAGCTCAATGAGGATATTTTTTCCTTGCTATGAGGCTCCACCGGGCTTCGTTATTCAAATGGGTTTGTCTTCGGGTTTTAGGGGTTCCTTTTCTTCTTCTTTTTTACCTTAAAAAATGACATTATCACTTTAGACGAAAAATATTAAGACCATGCTTGAAGACATACGTGGGCAACCCATCATTTGGATGTCTAACACAGTGTTTCTCTAGAGCTTTCTGCTCTCAGTTTTTATAATAATAATGATGATGATGAAGATGATGGCGATGATAATTATGATATAATGGATTTTACTGGGACTAATAAGAGGTTAAAGAAAGAAGGAAAAAAAACCATGAGCCATGCCTCCAAATTAATGAAATATGGTGGCTGTAAAATATTAAGATTAGATGCAGCCTCGTGAATGAATATATGTGTGCGCGCGCGCGCGCGTGTGACAGTCTAAATTTGTTTGTATTTCTTCTCCTGCATGGCTGTATCCTTTACCTCAAAGTGCTCAACTGTTATTTTCTCTCCTCGTTTTGGGAATGTCACCTTGAGTCTTTGCCGCAAGAAACATCCAAGATACGGTGGTTCGAATATTTCCTTTAATTGATTGTCTCGTCCGTCCTCAGCTTACCTGTCTCTGCTTTTTTGTGTGATGGTGTTATCAAGAATATATTAAGATAATATTTTTAAAATTTTATTTTAATATAAATTTATTAAAATAATTTAAAATTAAAAAAATTAATATCAATACCAATCCCTCCAAATGAAGAAACACATAACCCTCTTTATTGTGTATAAAGTGTTATATTATATTTAAAAGTGTGGTTATAATTATTTTTTAAAGTAATTTTTATTTATAAATATATTAAATTAATTGTTTTTATTTTTTGAAATTTATTTTTAATATCAGCACATTAGAATAATTTAAAAATAAAAAAAATATTAATTAAAAAATAAAAAAAATAATTTTTTAAAATATTTTAATAATATAAAAATAAACCGATCTCGAACTTTGGGACGAGGGTGAGATATGATACGTGGAATTCATTTCAGAGTTCTTAAAAGCGAGTCAGGAAACTAATTGCATGCTTTTTCGAGAAAAAAGATTGTGCAAACTTCTCTTTAAATTTGCCAACTTTTCTTTATATTAAAGAATCCCTTATGGTAATTTTGACCCACGCTTTCACGTGCTTTCTTCTCCTTCTTTGTGGACTCATGATGAGGGTGCTTGGAGTTATGGCTATAGTTATCTTTTAATTCATTTTTATTTTAAAATATATTAAAAAAATTATTTTTGAAATTAAAAAATATTAATTTAAAATAAAAAATAAAAATCTATTTTTTAAATACTTTTTGAAACACAAAAACAGGTTTTTTAAGAATATAAAACCATGATTAGTTTAATTTTTTTCAGATGTGTGGTATGATGAATTATTTTTAAAATATTTTTATTTAAAAATATATTAAAATAATTTAAAATCAAAATTTTAAAAAACTCTAATTGAAACGCGAGTGGAGACACCTAATCTTGTTAAAAATTAATTAGGTTGCTTTCCTTTACTGGAAAAACAGTTAGATTCTTAAAAAAATCATATTCTTCCAGAGCTGTTAACAACAACGTAATAACAAATCACATTGTGATGTTTTTGGTAGTGTGTAGCAGTTTTAAAGATGCTTTTGGTTTTTTGTCCATCGATGAACTCACCTTAAATTACACAATGGTATTAACCTTTCTTTATTTTCAAATATTTCTGTCCTATCCCACCTCTCTAGCTTCAGAGAACAGGCATGCGCCGTGCTTGCATCTGCGTTTTATTTATCTAGTTTTTATTGTTTTTGTTTTTATAACAATTTTTTAGAATTAAAGGTAAATATTCGAATGAAATTAGAATTAAATTGTTTTTCTTTGCTCTCGTGTTATTGTACGAAGTCGGTCTCTAGTTGTTGTCGGACTGTAATGTTTTCAATGTTCTTTTTTATAATGTCGTGGAAGGAGAGGTTAGTACGTTGAAATCTCAGTGAGAGATTTTATATACTAATTAATTAATACTTGTTTGCTGGTATCCCTTTTTGTATCCGTAGTTTTTGTTTCACTGTTGATTTATTTTGTAAAATTGATGATATAGAAAATATATGTGTTTATGTTTATGACTTTTTTCCTATTTTCATATCCCATTCTTTTCTTTATCGGGTTTTTTTTTATCAAATTTCATGTCAAGACACAAATTCTGTATGAATATTTTATTTATTTTACTTTTAATTCCTTTTCTCAAAGTTTCATATATTTTCCCCCAAACTTTAAAATATGAATAAAAATCCTCAAAGCTTCATAAATATTTAAATTCCTTTTCTTTTAATGATTTGTTGATATTGATCGTATATATTTTTTTTTTCAATGTCACAACATTAAGGAAGGGTAGGTTTCTTAAGCTATGATTGTACTAAGATTTGTCAACAGTTACTTAAATTCATTCATTACCAGCACTAACATAACTCGTCAAAGCGAAACTCATGCAGGTGAGGAATTTTAAGGAGTAATTCTTCCGCGCATAAAAAACCACATCATCATGGTGATATAAAATTTCTTGTGAATATCGATTGCATCAAAAGAAAACCTTGATCTTATAATTATAAAGACGAGGAGCAAAATACTTCCAAATGAAAACAAGCAGAATGAGTAAGAAACTGAAGCAAATTAAAAAGCCAATATTACTCTTACCGGAACTTTTATCCTTTCTCACTCGTTGTTGCAGAGCATGAACACCGGATCATGTATTGCTAAAACAATAGCCCCCACACATTAGCAAACTTGGGAAGACATTAGAGGAGATTGAAGAATCTCGTGACCAAAAACTATCTTACAGAAGCATGAAATCCGCGTACAAAAGAAGTAAAGAAAAACTGTAGGATAAGAAGACAGCAGAAGCAAGTGAAGAAGAACGTAACAAGTGTTGTTATGGTTCTAATGGTCGATATAACAGAAGTCTGGGTCTTAATTCAGATTGAGAATCCAAAAACATGGAGAATGTTTTGTGTTCTCGTGGAAGGGGAGTCTATATGTAAGAAGGGAAAGTAGGGAGAGGATAAACAGAGAGGGGTGAAGAGGCGGGGGAAAGATGAGGAAAGGGAGGGAGAGGACCCGTGAGAGACATTAATAGAAAGGGTACATCTGAATGAATTGAGCAAACTTGAGAGAATGGGAGGAAGGCCTGAAAGGTAGGGAACAGAGGAATAATTGCAATATTTTGTCCGGGGGAAGGGGAGGTTTTCAGTTTCATGTCTCTCTTGGTGCAAGTGAGGTGGAAAATAGACCTAATGATCAAGAAAGTTTGCTTTATATTCTAACATAATTTTATGGTAAGCATTTAGAATATACTAAATCGATTTGAAAAAACGCTCTTAAGATTATTTTTTTATAAAAAAGAAGCTTGTTTCAATTATATAAGAAAAACGTTAATAAGAAAAAGAAGATAAAAAATCTGAATGATAGAACAGGTGATCTTTACTGTGCTCAGTTCTTGAGTTATCATATTTGTTATCATTATGAATATGAATTACATATTTCATATCACCATAATGTTGATGTTACGTAAGATGATGGAATTGTAAGATGGTGGAATTATTGTTGTTATTTTTTAAAATATTTTTTATTTAAAAATATATTTAAAAAGTTTATTTGTTATTTTAAAAAAATTATTTTTAATAATAGTGTATTAAAAAAATCTAAAAATATTAATTTTAAATATAAAATAAAAAAATTAAGGGAACATAATTTTACACTGTATTCCCAAATACTTATTAAATTTATGTTTAAGAGTTAGGTAGCTTTTCTTTTTAAAATAATTTTTAAAAATATATCAAAATATTATTTTTTTATTTTAAAAAAATACATATCATGTAAAAAAATAATTCAGGGCAGCTTTGTTGAGCATTGATTATCTACTGCGACTGTTATTTTTAAACCGTTTATACACACATATCTTAAGTTATTTTAATTGATAAATTCAAGGTATTAAAAAAATTTTATTTTTTTATACACATTCTTAGATTATTCTATGTTATAATATTATAAATAACTTTTAATATATTTTATAACTAAAAATATTTTAAAAAATAATTATTACTACGCTTTCAAAAACCTCTATGATTTTTTAACATCCACCCTTCCTTTTTTTCATATATTAAAATAGATCCCTCCCACACGGGAGCTAATGGATCAAAGGAAGAAAATACTTAAAAAAAACTTAAAATTTAAATTTGTGATTATATCCTTATTATTTATTTATAAAACCTTATTTAAAGTACGTGAACTTATTCTCAATAGAAAACTCTTCATTTTCATTACCAAATAAAGAAGAAATTTGACTGTCATTCACGAATTGTAGATCCGAACAAAAGAGTGTATTTTCTTCTCATCCCCTTCCCTTCCACAATTTCCTCCCCTTTCTCTCCCCTCAAAAATCCCCATGCACACAGGTAATGTATACATAAAACTCTTCATAAACTCGATCATTAATAAGTGAAGGAAATTGGAGGTTCGAGTTTAAAAACTCTTTTTAAGATATAATTAGCCTTGTTCCCAGTTCCGTTCACTCTTGTTCGATTTAATTCTCTGCTCCCCCTTTTCGTCACCAAATCAGGAAAGGGCAAGACATGGAAACAAAACTTTAGAGTATAGACAAATCATAAAAGGTGCAGCCAATGAATGAGCAGCCTAGTGCTTGCCCGTGTAGTTGAAGTCTTTTTTGTTGTCCTCCTTTAAATAATTGTCGTATTGAATTTGAAGTTGTTCCGCCACCTTTTCCATAATCAGTACAAGTGTCGATGCAAACTATCCATCCTCATTGCTACTCTTAACTTTCTCATATTATTAAAATTAAAAAATTAAAAATAAATATTTTTTATACAATATTAATAAAAAAAATATATATATATACTTCACATAATACTAGTAAAGAATATATATCCCTTGTATAATATTAATATTGATAAAAATATAATAAAAATTTAGAAGATTTTTATATATTTAGAGATATAAAATGATAATCATTCTTAATTTTTAATATTTTATTTTAAAAGATATGAAAATAAATAAATAAATTATCATGATTCAATATAAAATTTAAAAATATTATAATTTTTATATATATTTGAGTAAAAAATGATTAATATTTAGTATTGAGTTTGAATTGGACTCGATAAATAATTAAATACAAAGATATTGAACTTGAAAATAATATTATCAGCACTTTTTAAATCATGAGCTTTTAAAACAATCACACCGCATGTATAAAACACACCGAGTTATCTCAATGTTTTTATTTATATTTGGTATTATACAAGCATGATTTTTATATATTTAACGACTGGGCATCTTCAAATCCGTTTACTCGACTGATCATATGTGACAAATGGGTTTATCAAATTAATACATGTCATTAAGAAAAACATGTGAATTATAGTGTAAATTTGTTGATAATTCCTCTTGAAAATATTCACAATCACTTGAGAAGAAAAATATGTATTATTAAAATATATGATAAATATAAAGTAAACGAAGTTTAATAAGATTAGTAGATGACGAGGATGTTTAAATCCAGTCAACGTTATAAATGAAACAGCAAACAAAAAAAATGATAAGAAAATGACTTCTTAACCAGTTAAACAGAACGATTAATGGGAGACTTTAAACAAACGGCGATGGGATGACCTTTTTGCTGTCCGGGTGAATTTTTTTCTAACGGACCGCGATGATTTTATTAGAGTTTTTATGTGTTTGAGTAAGAGATATCGTGATTTTTTAAAAAAAGATATAATTTTTTTAAAGCAAATATTACACTTTCAAAAATTAAAATTACATATGGTTTGGTCCTATTTATTTTTTTATTTTAAAATTTTTAGATTTTTTTTATTTTTTTCTTTACTTCATATTAATATTTTTTGGTGTTTTTAGATTATTCTAATATGTTAATTTTAAAAATATTTTTTAAAAAATAAAAAATATTATTTTAATATTTTTCTAAATAAAAAACACTTAAAAAAATTTAAAAAACAAACACAGCCATAACGTAGCAAATTATATTTAACATTATGTACCTTGATCGCTCCTGTATCTTTTGCTTATAAAATCACGCCGACCGACCACCAGTTATGACGTTATTTTTCTAGTTGGAACATCATTGGATTCTTATAAATACACGTGACTTACATTTTGTTGTTGGATTTTTTTCTTTAAGGAAGAAAATGGTGTTTTTTTTTACAGTGAGTATGGATGTTAAAAATGGGAATCGTTTCTATGGTAAGTTTTGGCCGTTTGGACGAACGCAGAGCTGCAGAAATCTGCAACCTGGACCTCATTTATTATTATTATTATTATTAATATGAATATTTAGTTCAGTTTTTATATATTTTAATTAATTTTATAGGTTTTAAAATTAATAATAATATAAACCTCCAACAATTCTAAAAGAAAAATGAGCTTATGATCAGTAAAAAAACAAAAACTGATCTGTTAAACTACTGGACACTTTGTAATATGACGGGCAAAAATCATCCTTCATTCTTTCTATTTCTTTTTTACTATACTAAAACTTGAGATGGGACACAAAACATAACAAAATAAGCTAAAAACAGGCGGGTTACATAGCGCCACATACTATAAAAAAAAATGACCTGGATGCTCGGGTGATGAGATTTTTTAATTTTATGTGCAGTAAAAATACTTAATTTTTGTGAATAAAAAATATTGAAAATATTGGGATTCCCTTGCAGTAAAAAAAAAAAAAAGACTTTAACTTTCATGCAGAGTGAGTGATTTTAGACGTTTCACCCTTTTTCTTTTTTCACTTTTTACTTTGTAATAAATATTATTGAAAAAAGTGATTGATGTGTATGTGCTGCACATGTCGGCGCTTTGGTGGTTCCCGCGGTATTCGAGTGGCGAACATGGTGTTTCTCCGCGGCTAAACATAGACATCTAGAGGAGCGGACCGAGTGGTCGAATCATCTCAATGGCCTCTCCTTCACTAACCAGCGCTGGCTTGACAGCATTTTATCCCTCCCGTGTTTTTTTTCAATCTACTTCATTTTTTTTATTTTATCATCTAATTTAAATTTATTATATATTATTTTATTTATTTTTTATTATTTTAATTACTATTTTTTATATTATTTTTTAAAATTTATTTTTTTCTTTTAATTATATCTTTTAACATTTAATTTGTTAAAAATTAAATTTTATAATTTTTTTATATATAGTTCTTTTAGTTTAATGACTTGGGTTACATATTTTAAAAATTAACATAAATTTATATTTTTTTATATATAGCTTCTATTTTTTAAAATAAATTTTATTATTTTTTTAAATTATTTTAATTTCATAACTTAAACCATAACTTTAACATATTATCTAAAATTGCCTCACTTTTTATTATTAAAGTTACATATTTATTATACTAATTTAGGTTGTCTCAAGCTCTCTCTTTTTTTTTGNTACATGTAGCTTCTTTCACAGTGATTATGAATGTATTTTAAATAATTTTATATATTAAAATATATAATAATAATATTTTTATTTTTAAAAAATTATTTTTAATATTAACACATTAAAACAATCCAAAATATATTAAATTTTAATAAAAAAATTTAAATTTTTTAAAAAATATAATTTGCACCATGTTACCAAACATATTTTTAATATATTATATTTTAATTTGAATTGTGATTATTTATTGTAAAAAAAATTAAATTAAATCAAAAAACCAACCTACCTCATATATAATAATATTAGACAAACACTTATGGGATATCATTCCAACAAAATCTTTTATTGTATTAAGGTTTTTTTAAATTCACAAATTAGTTTTTTTCTCTCTCTAGTAGAAAACAACATTGATTTCAAAAATCTATGATTGTATTAGGCTTTCTATTGATCAATTTATTTTATCCAGGAAGATTTCAACAAGAAAAGGAGGGTATTGTTGTTCAATTATATATTTTTTTAATTTTAAATTAATTACTGAAAAAGAAGAAGGTATTCAATATGTTTGGTATTGTTGTTCAACTATATTTTTAAATTTTTTAATATTTTCTAGTTTTAAATTAATTATCTTTCTAGTTCTAATGTAATTTTAATTTTTTTATATAAATATTATTTTTAAATTTTTTTATATGTTAATGTTAAAAATAAATTTTAAAAAATAAAAAAAAATATTATTTTAATATATTTTCAAATAAAAACAACTTTAAAAATTAAATAACCTAGAATTAAATTAATTGAAATTGAAGCAGGTGGCATGAAAACTTGAGGATTGGAGGAGAATTATCAAGTAAATCAAAATGATTGATTTTTATAACAATAAGAAATTCGTTCCACTTGAAGTTTTAAGCTACATTCTTGTTTTTTTATCTTTTTATATAAATTATATCTTCTTATTGAATGTTTGTTGACACTAAAGGCATTATCTTTGTTATGGGATGTTATCCCTTTTGCCCATGAGAAAGAACTAATTATCCAAAAAACCTAATCTCATATTATTATTCCTTATAATAATGTAATTATTATTTTGCTTCTTGATTATTTTATTTTTAGTCTTTGCTTTGAGGGTATGATAATTTTTTTATCATAATGTAAATGTTTTTTAGAGGTTCATGCGAGGTTTTTTAGTAATTATGTTTTATTATACACATTAAATTTACTAATGCTAACTTTGAATAAAATAATTTAATGTTTTTTTATACAAGGATATTTTTATATTATTTACTTTTTATAAAACACTTGAAATACTTTATTATCTTTATAATTTGTTTTTTTTTTTAATTTTAGTTTGAGAGGCTTGGTTGCCCGTGCCTCCCAATAGATTTTTTTTTTTTTTAAGTTGATGAGTAAAAATTTCCAAAAATAAATGTATTTATATGCATCATGTTGTAGTAATATATATTTGTATAAATCATGTTGTAAAAATATTTATATAAATCATCCTTTTCTATCTTTTTTTTTATTATTGAGTTTTTAAGCAAAATGGATTGCTGAAAGGGATTTGCATTATTTATTTATTTATTTTATCTCTAGACATGAGGGGTACTAGAATGATTTATAATATTTTTTTTGTATTTTTAAAATTGCCTCGAATCAACTAGTATAATCTGAGACTTGATCTCTAAACTAAATTAATTTTTAAATAAAGTTTCATATCCAACTTAAAACTTAAAAACGAAATTAGGCAAAGATTAAGAGCAATCTCGTCTCACGCAATTGCACAAAATACTACCTTGAAGATTTGCCTTGAGTCTTAAAGCTGATTTGCTGGATGTACAAAGTATTCTATGGTGAAAACGTAAAGGATTACAATGCGATATATGTAGATTTACACACACTACCGAAAGAACAAATGAGCAGCATCAGATTTTCTCCTCCTCAGAACGTGGATAGGATTTTGACACAGGATCTGTAAACAAAGTAAGATGTTTTACGGAAGGCTTAAACAAAAAAAATATATATTTGTATTAGGATGCTTACTGAGTCACTAGTTACAGTGGAAAACAATCCTGATCTCTCTCCTTTTTCTTTTTCTTTTTTTCTCTTCTCTATTTCATTGTATGTGTGAGCTGAAAATGTAATTTTTAGGTCAAAATAATAAATAAATAAATAAATAACTTCACCCAACTAAACTAGCTACAGTGGCTACACTTGTTTTTTTAAAACATCTTTACCTATTTTGTTCCTCGAGGAGGTCCAATATATTACAAAAACATTTAAACACAACACGTATTGGAGAGTTTTGAGTGAGAAAGGGAGTTTAATGTTAAAAGCTAGATCCTCTCCATTTCTCCATGTTAACTTCCTGTTACTAAATACATGGAAAAGCCTGAATTATTCATTGCATTTTAGGTAACTTGTAAGGAAAAGGAACCGGAAGAAGAGTGCTTTTCCCTGAAATTATAATTATTATTTAAAAAAAAAAAACATGATGTCTTGGATTGTCTCCCTCATCCTCAAATATATGACACATGGTCTGCATGATAAACCAAAAAAAGAAGCTTTGGAATAAAAAAATATGGAAAAACGACTGCTAACCTTATCAGCTTAATCAGACTTTCCCCTTTTACAATCTCTCATACATAGCAAAACTAGATCACTGGTCATATCTCTCGAATCATATTAATCCATTGTCATGACCTTCAAAAATCCTCTCCCTTGCTATTCTTGCCTGCAATACAAAACCACCAAGAACAAATGTATTACCAGCAGAGCATGATATAAAGAAGCAGAAGACAGAGTAGATGCAATCGTCATAAGAAAGAATATAAATAAATAAGAACAGAGATTTATGCACCGTGTCAAAACAATGCCATTTCACACTTTGCATTCTTTTGCCTGTGATGATTAATCAACAACAGTGGGGAGATTCAATGCAAGCGTACAAGATTGAATAACTCACCTGTTTTTCCCAATTTGTGCAGCTCGTGACAATAGAGAGTAAAATTGTTTGAGTGAAGGCACCGATTTGAATTCCAATCCAAAGGCCCATGCCTCCTAAATTTAACCAGAAAGCCAACAAGGCAGCAACTGGAATCCCACAAAGATAGAAGGCTCCGAGATTTATATAAGCCCCTATATGCTGCCATCCACACCCTCTCGCAACCCCTGAAGCAAGGGACATTCGAATCCATAAAACAGTGCAAAAATTTATCCATGGCACAGAAATACTTTGTTGATGGAGAGGTCTCACCTGAAAGTACTCCTTGTAAGCTGTCCATTATAACCGACAGACAAACCAGAGGATCCATCGTTGTGACATAATCAATTACTTCCTTTTCATTGCTGAAAAGATAGCCAAAAACACGCCTGCTGCCAAAAAGGGCTGAAGTCACCATAATTGTCTCTGAAACTGCAAGAAACATCGCAGCATAGACAGCTAAACGCGCTGCTCGTGGGTTCCCAGCTCCTAGTTCATTTGCGACTCTAGTGCTGTACAAAGAGAAATAGGAGATATCAGCATGATACATCAGTATTATAAAAATAATATATCTTGCACATATAAAGCTCTCCGTAGCCAGACCTTGCTGCTGCACCAAGTCCAAATGGTATCCCATAAAGTGTTGAGATAGTCATGAGACTGCAGAAAAGTAGACTATAAATCAACATAAGTTCAGTCCATTTGAGAAATAAATTTTCCAATTATGTTTCAGATTTTCTGCAAGTGATCCAAACCAGATTGGGGTCAAGAAGATTATAGAGAAGGAGAACATACCACACAGATAGGACTGAAGTTTCAAGCTGTGGATTTGGTAAGAACCCTGAGAGCAAGACAAGCAGCTCAAATGACCACCACTCAAGGCTGCATGCATCAATTTAATCTCATACATCGAAGACTGTAATGTCTTGAAATTAAAGCAACAAACGACCTAGTCTACAACTAAATTACCAGATCATTACTGCAGATGGGATGGCGAAGCGGAAAAACTCTCCAACCCCGTAGAATAACTCCTTGGAAATCGGAACACGAGTTTTTGCACAGGCGGAAGAGCACTTTATGTATAATCCAAGAAATATTACATTCAACCAATATGAAATACCCATTGCTACCGCAGATCCCACATTTTTTAGCCCAGACTTGTATACCAAGGCCCAGCAGAGAGGTATATGGAAACAAAGAGTGGCACAAGAGCTAATCAGCATGGGCATGATCAAACTTTGTGTCTGAAAATATCTAACAAGTGGCTGAAGAGTTGCATAAGCAAAGAGTGCGGGAACAAGCCACACTGTAAATTTGCCGGCTTCATGCGAAATTGCAGGATCTTGACCAGTGAAATGGAGTATCTTTCCCATGTAGATCCATATGACAGATAGAGGGATACTGACCAAGTTTAGGCAGAAAATTGCTGTATAAGTTTGAGTTCCAAGTTTTTTATATTGCTTAGCTCCATAAGCCTGCCCGCATAGGGTTTCCAATGCACTTGCCATCCCCATCTGTGTAGTAACATGTACAAATTACGTGTTATGGTCAATTAGAAGCACGACTCAGCTTTAATAAACAACAGATACTTTTAGTTAGGTCTTCTTTCTTTTTTCCACAAATTATCCATCGCTTTTGTTATCATCTTGCACGCATGTTTCTACGGATTTAAAACAGTGATAGCTATCTTTTTTATTCTTAATAGCAATTAGCAAACATCACTCTAATATTAATAATCAGGTAATGGTAAGGTGGTAAGGCCACTTCCACTATTCCAAGCTGCTGCGTCGTTGTTCCCCCTTAATTCTTTACCGTGCAAGACTGCAAGTCATGTATATAGGCCCACTCTAGAGGAAATTAATGAAGGCAAAACCAAGTTGGTCTGCCAGAACTCTTGTTTTGTTTTTACAGTCTTAAAAGAGAGTAAAACTAATAGGGAACCGCAACTTGATTCTGACTTGATCACTCACGATGTAGACACCGACCTTTTTCTAATTGCTTCCTTACATTATTCCATAAATTCATTGAAAGCAACCGTTTGTAATCATCATAGCCAATGAATTAAAAAGAAAACCAGCAACAATTCAATAAGCACTGGAAAATTTAGAACCATAATGCAAAGATCATTAGGGTAATAAGTTCCTATTTTGTCAAATGTAGAACATGAAAATGACATATAATTGCGCGTTGTCAGCTGAGATGTGATTTGTTACTGTTAACCATATATTACCCGCATTGCGAAAGTTCGTACTTATCACATGGTTGGATTTTCCTCTTCTTTTGAAAAAAAAAATGGGAGAACTAATTCATCTTTTATTTTTCTTTTTCTTTTGGACGTCATGGGGACTCACTAAATTAATTCCTACAGCATGCTTCTCTCATTGTCTCAATTTCCTTAGTTATAACACATTCTAACTAACCAATTAACTCGCTAGTGATAACCATTTCGTCACACAAGCTATTTCGTACCTGGTTCATGATTGTAAGGTGTAACCATTGCTTAATCATTTAACTAAAATATTGCCACTGAACTAACCTGATAAAAGTCGCTGGATGAGACAAATTTTAGTGCGATGAACAAAGAAGAGAGGAGGACGTGTACAAAAATACAGAGGGAGGCAGGCAGGCAGGCAGCATAAGCACTTACTGACCACCTCGATCCTTCAGTACTGTTTGTAAAATTAAGACCAGTGAAATGGGCATGTATGGTAAATAAAAATACTGCGATCAGACAAGAAACAGACAGAGACTGGCAGCAATCAAACTCAAGCACAAGCAGCGTATATCATTAATAATAATTAAAGAAAAGAAAAGGATTAAATACCATGGGACTGAAACCGGTGACACCAGAAAGAGAGAGAGCCATGGCGGCACTAGAGAGGGCAAGCTCACCAAGGTGACCAACCATCATCATGGATATTACTTGCAAGGAGTACTGTGTTAGAATCACAGCCACCATAGGTCCCGCTGTGTAACCCAGTCTTTTCACTTCTTGAATGAATACACCCCATGTTGGGGTTGGAGTGGGGCCAACAATACCCTGCCCCTTCTCGTCAACCTGTCTTGGTAGCAAACTGTCTTCCATGTTCTTCTCTCTGTCTCTATGGCTTGTCTTACAATAGAACCGAGTTCTGCTTGGTTCACCAAGTATCGGATTGTTGGAATATGAAAAGGGCAAGAGCTGGAGAGAATAGAGAGAGAAAGTGAGAGGCGTCTAGGTGTGGCAGGTCAATGACGATATCTTTATCGTGCTATTAGGCTCCACCGGGCTTCGTTATTCAAATGGGTTTGTCTTTTTTTTTTTTTCCTTGAAAAATGACATTATCACTTTAGACGAAAACATTAAGATCATGCTTGAAGACATACGTGGGCAACCCATCATTTGGATGTCTAACACAGTGTTTCTCTAGAGCTTTCTGATCACAGTTTTTATAATAATAATATAATGTTTTTTACTGGGACTCATAAGAGGTTAAAGAAAGAAGGAAACAAAACCATGAGCCATGCCTCCAAATTAATGAAATATGGTGGCTGTAACAGATTAAGATTAGATGCAGCCTCGTGAATGAAAATATATATATATATATATATATATATATATATCATCTTGACATGGCATTTCCCTCTAAATGCATCATTTAATTTGAGTTTACAGTTATTAAAAATGAATAAATGTGACAGTCTAGATTTGTTTGTATTTCTTCTCCTGCATGGCTGTATCCTTTACCTCAAAGTGCTCAACTGTTATTTTCTCTCCTCGTTTTGGGAATGTCACCTTGAGTTTTTGCCGCAAGAAACATCCAAGATACGGTGGTTCGAATATTTCCTTTAATTGATTGTCTCGTCCGTCCTCAGTTTACGAGACCGCAAGGGAAGGTTATCTGTCCCCTGTCTATACTCTTTCTTCCGGCGGCTGTGTGATTTATTTTATAAAACTGATGATGCATCCTTAGTTTTTGTTTCATTTTTTATTTATTTTATAAAACTGATGATATAGGAAATATATGTTTTTTATGTTTATGACTTTTTTTCCTATTTTGTCCTTCATCGTATTCTTTTTTTTTTTATTATTATTATTATTATCAAATTTCATATCAAGACACATGTTCTGTATGAATATTTTATTTATTTTACTTTTAATTCCTTTTCTCAAAGTTTCATATATTTTTCCCCAAACTTTAAAACATAAATAAAAATCCCCAAAGCTTCATCATTATTTAAATTCCTTTTCTTTTAATGATTGGTTGATATTGATCATACTTTTCTTTTTCAATTTCACAACACTAAAGAAAGGTAGATTTCTTAAGCTTTGATTGCACTAAGATTTCTCGACAGTGAGTTCAATTTTATACACCAGGTCTCACATAACTCGTCAGAGTGAAACTCTGCAGGTGGGAGATTTCAAGGAGTAATTCTTCCGCGCATCAAAAATTGCATTCTCCCTCTCGTACAAAGACGGAGCCCACAAACATTATCATGGCCGAGGGCGGGGCATGTTGAAGGTTTGGGTGTGCTATTATCTAGGTCAAAATTCATCAGTATATTAAAATATTGTTGAAGGTTTAGGTGCAATAGATTTACTATTGAAGGCTGATGTGCAGCAGATGACTTTGTCATACATTGATGGATAAAATAATAAGAGATCTATTAGCATATTTTATTACGATTTATATTGAATACGAGTATGCTAAAGATATCTATAAATCTTTTTGCATAAAAAATCATAAATTAATTAATTTTATATAAAAATAAATAAATTTATATTAAATATGAGCATGATAAAAATATCTATAAATCTTTTGGATAAAAAATTATAAATTAATTAGTTTTATATAAAAAATAAATTTATAATTCTCAATCAAGTAATTGAGTTGTTAGAAAATTTTAAAAATTTACATGGAGCCTTTTAATATGGTGTTTTAACTTGAGTTAAAATTTCAAAATTTTTAGAAAAAATTAGAAATATGATGAAAAATCATAATTTAACCAATTTTACGTTATTGGATGTAATTTTCAATTTAATCATCAAATTAAGCTAAAATTTTATGAGAGATCTTCAAATATATTGAATAAAATATTATTAAAATTTTAGAATGAACAGACTATCAAATAAAAAAAATATATTGAATACAATATTATTAAAATTTTAAAATGAACAAACCGTCAAATAGAAACAAAATAACTAATTAAAGGTAAAATGATTATTTATCATAAAAAATAAAACAAATCAACTCTTATTTCTTTTTATATGTTGCCAACTAGACAAAAGGAGAAGAAAAAAAATGTGAGAGAGAAAAAGAGAAAAATAAGGAGGAAATATAAATAAAAAATAAAAAAAGTTAAAGAATAAATTTATAAACTTATAAAGTTTAATTTATAAAACACTAATAAAAAAATCAAGTAAATGAAGAAGAAATTAAGAAAAAAAATTAATTATTTTAATTTTTAATTAACATGAAATTATTATTTTATTTTGGTTGAGTGGTTGGTTTGATTATAAATAAATTTTATTTCATAAAATATTGAAAGAAATAACTTTAATAGTGAATTTATCTTTATTTTTATTTTTATTTTATATATTTTTAAATATTTTTAATAATATATTTGAATTAAGATTTTATTATTAACTTCATAAATTTCTGCACATGAATTAATAATTAATGTTGAAAAAACAAATTTATATAAACAGTTTTTTTTTTTTTGCCACAGTTGCTGATCTATCTGCCTTGCTATTGTATTATATTATCTATTCAATAATCAATGTGTCGGGTGTATCTCCTGTATCTCTCCGTTGACTAACAAATGCCAAGGAAGATGGAAACTGGAGAGGAAAAATCAAGTCTTGAATCACATCTGATACTGAACCAGGAAAGAAGCCATGGAGTTGATGGGGAGGTATCTCAACAAGGTTGTTTTTGCAGGGAGGATTTTATTGGCGAAGCAAAGAAGCAACTGTGGCTTGCAGGGCCTCTTATAGCAGTGAGTTTGCTGCAGTATTGCTTACAAGTGATATCGATTATGTTTGTTGGTCATCTTGGCGAGCTTGCTCTTTCAAGTGCTTCCATGGCATGTTCCTTCGCTTCAGTTACTGGTTTCAGTGTATTGGTAGGTGAATTTTTCTAGTTAATTTATTTTATGTGGTGCTTGTTCAGTGGCGTCTAGATGGCGTTGGAACCTAGAACAGTGTTCTGTTTGCACCAATCACTAATATAATAATGATGAGGCTCCTCTGGGAAATGGGCCCGAGCCACTTTGTGGGCTCTTAGTAAGGTCCTGAATTCCACCTTAGAAATTGTTTGTGTGGACGAGGCTCGAGGCAACTTTACCCAGAAGGGTGTTTTCTTTTTTTAAAAAAAAAAAAAAGGAGGAGAGGTTGAGTTTGGGTACGAGTTGAGTTACAGAGTACATCCTCATTGGCCCCAAGGTAAGAAAGTAGTCCAAAGAGGGACTCCACGCTGTTATGACAAAATTTGTCTCTTCAAGCCGACCTTAAAACTGATCGTCGTGATGTTCTGCTTGCTCCCAAATCAAGCCAATGCCTACAAATCCACTAGAGAAAGGCACCATGGGTCTTGTTATGCTAGTTATTTATTTCATGGAATTTCTATCTGAAACCTTTTAATATTTGTAGCTAGGAATGGGAAGTGCATTGGAGACGCTGTGCGGGCAAGCCTATGGTGCCAAACAATACCACATGCTTGGTATTCACACACAGAGAGCAATGCTAACACTCCTAACAGTAAGCATCCCTCTAGCAATCATTTGGTTTTACACTGGCACCCTTCTCTTATCTTTAGGCCAAGACGCTGAGATTTCAGCAGGAGCAGGGACATTTAACCGCTGGATGATTCCAAGCCTTTTCGCTTACGGGCTGCTTCAATGCCTTAACAGATTGTTACAAACCCAAAATAATGTTTTCCCTATGATGCTAAGCTCCGGGGCCACATCTTTGCTGCACATTCTTGTGTGCTGGGGTCTTGTTTTAAAATCTGGACTCGGAAGTAAAGGTGCTGCCTTGGCGATTACTATTTCGAATTGGATTAATGTATTTCTGCTAGCAATATATGTAAAGTACTCGCCTACTTGCACGAAAACCTGGACTGGCTTTTCAAAAGAAGCTTTGCATGATATTTTCAGCTTTGTAAAGCTTGCAGTTCCTTCAGCAATCATGATATGGCAAGTTCACGTTCAAGTACATGAATTAAAAGGGTTTGTCAACTCTATGGGTTTTTTATTCATTTTCTTGCTTATATAAATGTTTTATATAGCTTGGAGTATTGGTCATTTGAGATGGTGGTTCTGTTATCTGGTCTTCTCCCAAATCCCAAACTAGAGGCATCTGTGCTATCAATAAGGTACTTCTTTTGTCAAATTCTCGAGTTCATATTATAATCAGCCGCACAAACATTTAATAAACACATCTTTGTTTTTCGTTGTTCAATTACCACAGCCTTAACACATGTTGGATGGTCTATATGATCTCTGTTGGGCTTGGTGGAACCATAAGGTCAGTTTCCATCTTATATTTTTGTAAGGTTATAACTTTCTATCAAGTTCCCCTGCTTTCAATGAGATGGAAGCACTCCTCACTTCTGAAAAGGATCAAAATCCATTTTTAATTTTGACGATATTGTTTTGATGGTCCTCGACCTCTCGCAATTCTAGTACAAGAGTATCAAATGAACTGGGGGCTGGGCGCCCACAAGGTGCACGTTTGGCTATATGTGTTATGATCATCATCGCCCTGTCAGAGGGTACAGCGGTTGGAATTACTACAATTTTGGTACGCCAAGTATGGGGAAATCTCTACAGCAACGAAGAAGAAGTGATAACATATGTTGCTAATATGATGCCACTGCTAGCACTATCTGACTTTTTGGATGGATTCCAATGCGTGCTTTCAGGTCAGCATTTATTACGACAAGCGCCTTAAATGAACTTATCATTCATTTTTCTTTTTCTTTGTAGCACACAATCTATATGCAACCTTTAAGACTAATTCATTGTCAAGTATGTATACTTTTCGAATTTGTGGTCATTATTAGCCAGTTCATTTGTTTAGGAGCTGCAAGAGGATGTGGGTGGCAAAATCTGTGTGCATTTATCAACCTTGGAGCATACTATGTTGTGGCAATTCCTTCAGCTGTTCTCCTTGCTTTCATCTTCCATATTGGAGGCATGGTAGATCCCCCTCTCTGATCTTTTGCTCTCTCTCCCTCTGGGAAAGTGAAATAAGTATGTTTTCTTACTCAAATTTCTTTTTTGTTCGTACTTTTGTTTTGTTATATATTATCAGGGGCTTTGGATGGGGATCATATGTGGCCTCGTTATGCAAGTTGTAGCGCTTGTTTCTGTAAATGCATGTACAGACTGGGATCGAGAGGTAAATTCTTTTATCCTACCTTGACTACATAGAAGTGACTGTAAACGTACTAGTAGTATATAAAAAATGAAGTTGAGTATTATGCCCTGGTTTCTTTTTTTCTAGCCTAGATTAGGGTTCCTTGATTTGCAGCTTATATGAACTATAAATCCTTAGCTTTCTCGAGATGTTGCTGCATATGGGCAGACACTTCAAAATTTCAGTTGTAAGAAGTTGGAGCTAGGCCATGAGGCTAGACACCCTTGATCCCATATTTTATATGGATGCATCTCTTTTTTCAACAAGATCATTTACAAGTTGCTTTTCTGATAAGAAAAACCAGTTGAATAAAGCTTTTAATTTAATTTTTCAGGCAGCTAAAGCCATCAGTCGAGTGAAAGAAACTGACATTGACTCGCATGGAACATAGAGCGGGGATGACGAAACAAGTGATGAGACAAGTTGTTGTCCATGGATTTGAATATCACTGAGATTTCAAAGCAAACTGTTTCCTGAAGTCGAATGCCTGTTCACACAGCAAAAATTAACCAATACAGGTAAATTAGAGAGATAATTATTTTAAAAATAAAAAAAATACTTTAGGCATGATTAAAAAAACCAAAGAGTACTTTGGCAATTGGCTGAAACATACACATCGAACTGTTCGATTATTATTTTTATCAACCTCGTCGAGTTTAATTGCATTTGTATCAAATGTCAGAATCTGAACATCATTAGTGACACGTTTTATATAACATGAGCAGTTATGGCATGTGCTTTTGGATTTGGTGTAAGGCTAAGCGTCTGTAATGGTAATTTTTACAGTTATAATTTAAAAAAATAAATTTTTTAAAAATTATAAATTACAATTTTTTTCTTAATCAAGATTTCAAGAATTTTGAAGTGTTAATATTTAAAAATAATCCAAATTATATATATATATATATAATACAACCTCAGTCTCAAACATGCCTATATATAATAGATCCCCACCCTCCATATACAGCTACCTTTTCTTATATATTTTTCTGGCCTGATCATTTCAAAAAAGAATTTCTCATGGTAAAATGAAAAATAAAAAACGAATCATCAAAAACAACATTTCCCCTCTCACTCATAATAAGGGCAATTTAGTCTAAACACTGTTGACTTGTTGTTTCCCTAGTTTATTGTAATTACCGATCAAGGTTACAATGGTCTTTCCATGTAACCATAAAATTCGAGTCACATCAATACACCATCGAAACGGAACCTGACCATCGGCTGATGAAAAAGGAAAAAGGGCACCTTTTAAGAGACCGTATTATTATTATTATTATCAACTCCACACATTTTCTCAATTTCATAACAAACACCAAAAATGAAGCAGGAAAGGAAAAACTTTATCAGTATCTAGCCAAACACGACGCCGTCTGGAGCATTCATCGGATTTGCTTCACCTCCTCCTCTCGCCCCGTGCATTCCTTGAAATTATCAACAAATTCGTATCACCGACTCCTTTGGCCAAGGATGACGTCTATGTGCCATACGCCATCGTTTCAACCCGTAACAATGAAAGCGCAGTCGTATAATTCTACGTGTCACCCTTAGCAGCATCATAATTTCACCCAAAAAAAGGGAGCAAAATCGAATATTCCCATATAAGGATGAGTCGGGGTAAGTAAGTAGCAGTAAAGCAGTGAATCACGTCTGCTATTATCTGGGCCTTAAAGAGTTTATGAGCTCACACTGTCTCACATACCCTAACAGTTCATCTGGCTTTCTCTGAAGCCCTAACCAAATGGCTTCACGCAGACTTTTATCATCTCTTCTCCGATCGTCTTCTCGCCGATCTATCTCCAAATCTACTTTATCAAGTACCAATCCTAAGGTCTCTGCATCTTCCACGCGCCGCGCGTCTCCTTACGGTTACCTCCTAAATCACGCGGCTGAGTACGCGACCTCTGCAGCCCCCGCATCCCCTCCATCACAACCGCCTCCTGTCCAGTCGGAGGGTAAGAAGGGGAAAGTCATAGACGAGTTTACCGGGAAGGGTTCGATCGGGCATGTGTGTCAGGTTATTGGAGCCGTTGTGGATGTGAAATTTGATGAGGGTTTGCCTCCGATTTTGACCGCTTTGGAGGTTCAGGGTCACTCAATCCGGTTAGTTCTTGAAGTGGCCCAGCATTTGGGAGAGAGTGTTGTTAGGACTATTGCTATGGATGGTACTGAAGGTTTGGTCAGAGGCCAGCCTGTTCTTAACACTGGATCTCCAATTACTGTAAGCAAACTCCTTAAATTTGTGTTTTTTTATATTTTGTTTGATTTTAAATTTGATGGTATCCGATGAGAAATTTTGGGACTTTTTGTTATTGTTCTGATTTGCTTTTTGGAGTATGTAATGATTTGTTTGATGATAGGTATTTGTTTTGATAGTATATCTTAGTGTCTGGTTGCTAGAATTTTGGAAGCAAATCAATTGAAAGTTCGGGAAATGAGATCCGTGATATATTTTTTTGTTTAATGTGGTTCAATTTTTAGCTCAGGAATATGCGAAAAGCTGAAAGGATTTTCTTAATGATATTTTCACTGGAAACCAAAAAAAGAAGAAGAAGAGAGATTTACTTTAGTAGAATCAACTGTGTATTTGCATGTTTCTAGATTTTATGTAACTGTGTAATTGTTTTTGGGTTGTGTGAATCAAGGTTTTATTTGAGATGTGATTGCTGACATTGGAAGGATTACATCTTATGTATCTATCCTTATGCATTGTTGTGTCCTTCATAATTTTTTTCTGTCGGTGACTGCTCTGTTTCTGTTGGTACTATACCTTTTCGTTTTGATATGACTTTTTCTGATTTTCATACTCTTCCCTGTGCTTTGTCTCTGTCAAAAGTTGGGTATCTTTGAAGCTGATTTCTTCATTTGGTCCTCAATAGGTGCCTGTGGGCAGGGCCACTCTTGGTCGCATCATCAATGTCATTGGAGAAGCCATTGATGAGAAGGGAGACCTCAGTAAGAGATAAACAAACCCTAATCATTTGATCAGTATAGAATACTATTATGGTCTGAGATTTTTTAACAACTATGTTTTAATCCCTGTCAGAGACGGAGCACTACTTGCCTATTCATAGGGAGGCTCCAGCTTTTGTTGAGCAAGCAACTGAGCAACAGATCCTTGTAACTGGTATCAAGGTATCTGACACATGTATAGTCTTCTATAGAATTTTAGTTGATGCCCAAGGCTGTAATTTTTTTGTCCATGTTAAAAACAGGATGGATTCTGTCACCATGCTTCATTTGCTTTGATGCTGTTAAAACTTGATTCTGGCATTTGGAATTTATGTTCTCTTATTCCTCATTATAGGTTGTTGACCTCCTTGCACCATACCAAAGAGGAGGGAAGATTGGACTGTTTGGTGGTGCTGGCGTGGGAAAAACTGTGCTTATTATGGAACTTATCAACAATGTTGCAAAAGCTCATGGTTTGTTTAGTTCTTATAGTATACAAAGTTTTGTGTTTGCATTTGTTCTTTTCACATTTTGCTGAGTATTTCTTGTTTTCTGGGATCAGGTGGTTTCTCTGTCTTTGCTGGTGTTGGTGAACGTACCCGTGAGGGAAATGACTTGTACAGAGAAATGATTGAAAGTGGTGTCATTAAGCTAGGAGATCAGCAGGTTAGTGCTATTTAACATTCATGTGTTTTGATATTTTATTTTTCAAGTTAATATTCACTGAAACTGTTTTACTTTGTCTTCTGTTATACCAGGCTGAGAGCAAATGTGCTCTTGTGTATGGTCAAATGAATGAGCCTCCTGGTGCTCGTGCTCGTGTTGGTCTCACTGGACTTACTGTGGCTGAGCACTTCCGTGATGCTGAAGGGCAAGATGTGCTTCTATTCATTGACAACATTTTCCGCTTTACCCAGGTAAAATTGGATGCCAATGGATTTCTGGATAAAAAACTTTAACTTGTCACTCCCTGTTACCAAGTTACAAACTCTGTCATTTTGCTCTTCTCTGCAGGCTAACTCAGAGGTGTCTGCCTTGCTTGGACGTATCCCATCTGCTGTTGGTTACCAGCCAACCCTGGCTACAGATCTTGGAGGTCTTCAAGAACGAATTACAACAACCAAGAAAGGTTCCATTACTTCTGTTCAAGCTATTTATGTGCCTGCTGATGATTTGACGGATCCTGCTCCTGCCACAACTTTTGCTCACTTGGATGCCACAACTGTGCTGTCAAGACAGGTGTGATTATAATTATTTGAAGTGGGCTAGTAATCACAGCAATTGTGTAACTGATATGATATGATGATTGTTATATTGTTACTCGTACTGGACAGATTTCTGAGCTTGGTATCTATCCTGCTGTGGATCCCCTTGATTCTACATCTCGTATGCTTTCACCTCATATTTTGGGTGAGGAACACTACAACACTGCTCGTGGTGTGCAGAAGGTTCTTCAAAACTATAAGAATTTGCAAGATATCATTGCCATTTTGGGAATGGATGAGCTCAGTGAAGATGACAAGCTGACGGTTGCCCGTGCTCGTAAAATTCAGAGGTTCTTGAGCCAGCCCTTCCATGTTGCAGAAGTTTTCACTGGTGCTCCTGGAAAGTATGTCGAGCTGAAGGAGAGTGTACAAAGCTTCCAGGTGCTTTTCCTCTCCTTTGTCCTTTCTCCCTCCTTATATCCTTTGACATGTGGATACATGAACTCACATCTTGGCTCTGCCCGCTAGATATTTATATTGCATTGGCTATCTAGTTTGACAATCGCTGTCTTGTTGGACGATGCAACTTTAATAATCATAAATTTAATCTGGTGGCAATTCTTTTTATTTGTTTTGTCAGGGAGTGCTGGATGGGAAATACGATGACCTTCCAGAGCAGTCATTTTACATGGTCGGTGGTATTGAGGAGGTTATTGCCAAGGCTGAGAAGATTTCCAAGGAATCTGCTGCTTCGTAAACAGGCCATCTTTTTTTCTCCTTTTATTCTCATGAACTGATTTTTGCGAAAATCAATAATTAAGGTGGTGCTGGTGATGCCAGCAGCAGGGTGGTCATTTTTTGAGATCAAATTTGTTAGGATTTGCAATTTATGTTTTAATTCTATTGTAGAGTGTGGAAGAGGAAGAGAACTGAGACCTGTCCAGCCAAACCCCCTTTTTTCATGTTGCTTAAATAAGGGGTTAACAGAGGGGGGTGAACCTGTATATTTTTCGCATTCTATTGTTATCCCTTGAAACACATTTTTCGACTGGGTTTTGTTTTAGGTATTACGGTGGTAGTGGTCGATTTGTTTTTTGAAATGTTTTTTAGCGGAAAATATATTAAAATAATATTATTTATTTTAATAAAGAACTATATATAAAAAAATAATTTGAAGTAAAAATAAAAATAAAAGCGTTTTTTTAGCAGAAAAAATACATATGGTTGTGCAGGTTTTGGTTCCATTCATAAGTGGAGAGTGGAGAGTCTTTGTTTAAGAATTTGCAACACTTGAAGAGTGGAAGGGGAGTTATTTATTGTGTCTATTTATTGATTTTAAAAAAGAAGAAGCTATAAACCAAATATTTTCAAACTACCTTTTTTTAATCCTATCAAAGGAATAAGTTCCTCGAAACAGGAAATAAAATAAACAAGTCAAGATAAATCCAGGAGGAAATTAAATGAATTGGAGCAAACCTGGTATGAGATTACCTGCTACTCCTATCAACTCTCCTTTCCTAGAACGCGATGGGAATTTTTGATCGTATGGCTTTGTAAGCTTGGTAAGATGAGCACCGAGATGGGAGCCGTGGGACCGTAAAAGAGCTTGAAGCTTTTGACACGTGACTCAATGAAGTTCGAGCTGTAAGCTGTGTGTGTATACTAGGCTCCATGTTTGAGGTTCACTGCATGTAAAATCATAAGCCAAATTTGTTTTGCGAGTCGTTATTTTTTCCTCGTACGATAAAATAATTTAAAAAAAATAAAAAAACTCGATGAATATCTTAGATCAAATTAATCCACTATCATATGTGTTAATGTTTTAAAAAATTTGATTACCTCAAAGTAATTTAAGAAATAAAAAAATATTAAAAAATAAAATTAAAAAACAATCATTTAAAAAAAAACCAATTCTAAATTAATTTTTTATACTCAACCCATTAAATCTTATGTTTTATATTGGAACATAATTCTTGATTAATTTAATTTTAAATAAAACAATAAAAAAATAATTTAAAAAAATCAAAGTAAAATGTTTTTAGGAAAATGGGTATTAAATTTCAAAGAAACAAAAGTTGAAGAATTATAAAATCATAAAAAAAAAATCAATTCTAAAAACTATCTCAAATAAAATAAATAGTAATTAAAAAAATAAAAATTAAATTTAATAAATAAAAAAACTAACAGATAATAAAATTAAAAAAAAATCAAATCTATAAATTATTTTAAATAGAGTAATCCAAGTACTAGGGATTAAATATGAAAGAAAAATAAATTAAAGGACTGCTTTAAAAATTTAAAAGATTAAATATAAAAATTAAGAATGAAAAAAAATAAAAAATAAAGTTATTAATGCCAGATCAGAGTCATGATGTTCTAAAATAAAAGGGCAACCTAAATGATTTAAACGCTACCCTACCCTGAAAATTACTGTTTAGCCATGGAACACCTCCTTGTGCGTTGCTTGAATAACATGAAAATATTCATTACACATCATCTAGTTTTTTTTTAAATATTCATATTTATTAAAAGATTAAATTGCCCACAATCAACTTGATTATAATAAAAAAAACCATAATGAAAGTAAAAAAAGTCCTTAAACATCTGTTAAATATTTTTTGTTTTTAAAAATAATTTAGTTATTTATTATATTTTAAAAAATAAAAAGTAAAAAATACTCTAGACATCAGTTGAATAAATTCTGAACATACTATACTATTATTAATTAAATCTCAGGTATTTTGATTTATCAATTTTGTTTAACTGTAGTCGATGTTAGAAAATGTAACTTCTCCATCTATCAGTTATTAGAGAGAGTTGAAATATTTGATCCAATATCCAAGTGTTCGTTCAGTGCTTCCCCACCAGATGTTAAGATTCATAATTTAGTATAAAAGATAATCTTAGCGTAAAATCACGAATAATTTTTCCTCCACTTTACTTTCTTCTGTCAACTTTTATATAAATTAAAGAAACGAATGGGGGACCCAAGACATTGGCCTAGTAGTGGTAGGCATCCTGTGTCTTCTGCTGCCATGGATTCGTGTTTTGGCGTTGCATACCTGTCAGTCCCGCGCTGCCTTACCTGCCTGCTAGGTTTGTAGGGATTCAATAGACCGTGAGGATTAGTCGTGGTGCACGCAAGCTGGCCTGAGCATCCGACGTTAATAAAAAAAAAAGAATCGAATGGAAATGAACTGTGAATTGCCACTACTATTGTATTTAAAGTAGATTGGAGCGTATCTTGATGTTTTAAATAAAAACAGTTAACAAGCAATTGCAAATTCGACAAAATCTTTAATCTACACTGTCACTGACTGTGGATGGGTGGAGGGATGGGATTGCCTATTATTGATTCTATTTAAGCAGTATTGATAAAGTTCAAAGGCTTTGGACTCCATTGATAATAGACAAACTCCATAAGTTAAAAGGGTTTGGACTCAATTGATAATAGGGTATTCCTTCAGGGACTAAATTGATACTCCCCCTTTCAGAAACTGTACAGCAGTAAAAATCGATAACAAGTTCACGGGCCCGCTACTTATCCTACCTATTTACATGATCACTCGAGGAAATGCCACGTGGCATTCACTCAAAACAACTCATCCACTGCGCATTTTATCATACGCCACCTCTGCCCACCTTTAGAGCCGCCGACCTGTAGAGATCCAGAATACCGCTTCTCTCATATACCTCCGTCAACTAAAAAATCAAACCATGTCAGTTAAACTCTCTCCCTCTACTCTTCTCTCTTTATCACCGCCTCTCCTCCATGCGCACCATAGTCCTCCCCTAATTTCCATGTCTATCCTACGCCGCCTAGCTCCAAACCACCTAACCAAACACCTCAGGCACCACCACAGGCGGCGTCTAGCCACGGTTGCCGCTGCAGTACGGCAAGACACAACGATCTGGACACAAGCGCCTCTGTCCGAGATCGAACCAGCAGCCGAGTCACTCTTCCACGTGAGCATCGACGTGTCTGACTATCCGGACCTCGCAGCTTCTCACACACGTGCTGGACAATACTTACAGCTGCGCGTCCCCGACGTGGAGAAACCTTCGTTCCTGGCCATCGCCTCGCCGCCGTCTTACGCAGCGGAAAAGGGTGCGTTTGAATTTCTGGTGAAGAGCGTAGCGGGATCGACGGCGGAGCTGTTGTGCGGACTTAAAAAAGGAGACGTGGTGGAATTGAGCCAAGCTAACGGGAGAGGTTTCGAGATTGATCAAATTGAGCCTGCAGAGAATTATCCTACGGTTCTGATTTTCGCCACTGGATCTGGCATCAGGTGCGATTTAATGGTCACTTGATAAATGAACATTTGACTCTTGCTAGTTTGGTATGCTATTTACTCATTTCTGCTAGAATTTATCAGAAACTCTTATGTTTAATAACAACCCGCTGAGAAAATGCAGCATGGGCACGAGTCCTATTCAGGTTCTTGAACATTTTTGCGTTCCCTTCGATTAACAGACCAGATGATGCAATTAGAACCTGCCACTTGCACGCTAATGAATATAACATATTGCATTTTGATATGATTTACTATTTAAAAAAAAAAGTTACTGGAACCTTGCTTATAGTAAACCTGAACTAGATAGTATGCCATTTAGCCACCATTAGATGTATGTTGTTTGGTATTTAGCAGCCTCGCTTTAGAAAATGATCCTGGTTATTGCCATTGATTTCTGTGATCTTTATATATGCATTTAAATTGTGCATTTGTTTCCTGATTTGAACTATTTTCTATCCGTTTTCTCCTGCAGTCCAATTCGATCTCTTATTGAGTCTGGGTTTAGTGCCGATAAAAG
The DNA here is from genome assembly GCA_015708895.1 of Populus ilicifolia. Classification (NCBI taxonomy): domain Eukaryota; kingdom Viridiplantae; phylum Streptophyta; class Magnoliopsida; order Malpighiales; family Salicaceae; genus Populus; species Populus ilicifolia. Next base: position 811,179 of record SRLM01000224.1, read on the forward strand.
ATCTGATGTGAGGCTGTATTATGGGGCTAGAAACATTAAGAGAATGGCTTACCAGGTTTGCTTGCATCTTATTACTTTTTGGTATATAATTACCATTCTTGTCTGGTTGGTTTTGAACCTGGTGCTTCCTCTTATAGGATAGGTTTAAAGATTGGGAATCTTCTGGTGTTAAAATTGTGCCAGTTCTATCACAACCAGATGGTAGGTGGACTGGTGAAACTGGCTATGTACAGGTAGAGCGTGCATACATGCTATCTAAGGTTTTATATGTGTAAAAACCCTAAATTAACATCTCTTCATAACATTGTTTTTTTCAGGCTGTTTTTGCCAAGGCCAAGCAAATTTATAGCCCTACAGGCACTGGTGCTGTTCTCTGTGGGCAGAAACAGATGACTGAGGTTTGTTACTTCATTTATTTGTCAACAGTTATGTTTTCACATAATCTTTCTGAGCACATATTCTTCCTGCATTTGTAATTCGTACAAACGAGTTGTTCATTTATTTGCCATGTTACTCATGATCTGACAATTGGCATAATTTACAAATAATATTAGGATAGTTGTCTTGATTATTAAGTGCATCCTTTGCAATTGCATTGGCATGAATGTTTTCTCACTTGCTCAAATGTTGAAAAATGAATGCAGATGATATGAATTCATGGAAAAAATCTTCAATATATGCCAGAACATACTGAAACTTCTTTTGCTTTTATTTCTTTATCTGACATTTGGCATAATTTACAAATAATAAATTAGGAAAGTTGTCTTGATTATTAAGTGCATCCTTTGTAACTGCATTGGCATGGATTTTTTCTCACTTGCTCAAATCTTGAAAAATTAATGCAGATGATATGAATTTATGGAAAAAATCTTCAATATATGCCAGAACATACTGAAACTTCTTTTGCGTTTATTTCTTGATAGGATATCTCATACTATTAAAAATGCAACCCTGCATCTCATCCTCTTCAACCCCTTCTTTCTTCCGAAGCATTCACACTTGACACTTGAAACAATTGATGTCCCTAGCTAACTAATTACATGCATAATAAATTGTTGAGACTGTGAGGAAAAGAAAACTTAAGTGTAGATCTTAATAAGTAAATATGATGGTTTTTATTTTTAGGAGCTTGATTTCTTTGCGTGGAGACTCTCTCCAACCTGAGAACCACCTCGCAAGAAACACACTTTCAAGTTTGTTAAGTAGTAGTTCTCCATTCCTCATACAAAGGCTTTGGGGTCTTCCCCTTAACAAGTTGACATTTACTTAAGAGTAGTGTGTCCCTTCTGCTAGAGAGCAGTTGCAAAAAACAGCAATCATTTGGACAACATTTTGCAACATTTTAGCTACTGGCTTGGCTGTGTTGTAGAGTAAAACAGTTGTTCATGGTGAGGATATTGATTGAGTGCAATGGCCAGAAAGCAGCTGTAGTTATGAACTGAAAGAGGAAGGTTACTAATATAACACGTTTTGAAGGCAGCAAAAACATTGTTGATGAATGTAGTCATAGCTGTTGAAGAATGAGTGATAATTTGCAGGCCCAGCTTGGCCTAGTAGGATAGCAGCTACATCAGGGAGCTGCGTAATTTATTTTTTGAAAATTACTCAGATGCAATTGTAAGAGATGGGTTATATCAATTTGCACAAATTGCTATTGGTTGATGATGCCTTGGATAATTGCCACTGGAATACTACTCTTGCAAAACTTGTAATTGTTGGGGTTGAACAGGAAGATTTTACTAGTATCATTCCACGCAAACTGTTCTGTTGCGGAGATATCCATGCCACAATGATTCGAATGACATAGATAATACTGTTGATGTGCATGATTTGATGTTGTCTAGTGGTTTGTTAATCTGGTGAATGAATAGTAATCCCACTTACTGTCATTGTTGTCTACTTTTATACAAGTAACATGAATGTTGATTGCACTTTGCAGGAAATAACGTCAATTCTTGTGTCAGATGGAGTCTCGAGTGAGAAAATACTAAAGAACTTCTGAGAATTAGAAACGAGGTTTATCCTGTTGTATTGTTTGTGGAGCAACAGTTAGTTGATAGTGATTCTTTATTCCCGCTGCTGAAGATGAAATGTGCCGCTCAGCAAATAAAACCAATTTTTGGATATTTGGGGATCTCCGTTGTATGTTGAAATTGACAGATCAGAACTGCAAGCAGATAAGTTATAGGATCCATAACTCAGTTTACCCTTAATTTATCACAGAAATCCGTGTGATCTAAGAGTAGGACATGCTGATGTGAATCTGTGTAAGCGACGCCTGCTAAGCATTTCAAACGCCTAGGATGGATGATATAATAACCGAATATAATCCAGAGAGGAGCCTGCAGAAATTCTCTCCTTCTGTCTGTCTGTTTGTTTGTTTGTTTTTTAACTTTTGACGCAAATAAAAGTTACAAGTATGTTGAGTTATAAACAACTTTCGATTTAAATAATAAAGAATTATAAAATTGAGTCAAGAATTGAGATTCTTAACTTTTAATTTATGGATTATAATCTATATCATATATGTTTTTTAAAGAAGTTGATTTTTTATCGTACATGTTTTAAGCTTAGTCTTTTTAACTTATTTTTGTCATATTTATAAAAATAACTTTCACATTATAATCTAAAATGAAAGTCATAATTCAAAAACGAAATCAATGATACCATGGATTTAATGCTAATTGCCAGATACATGTTCCCGTATTTTACTATTATCTAATAGATTGGTTACCAAGCATTGATCTTTGTTTTTCTCAGGTCTATTTATGTGTCAAGCTAATGAACCTCATTTTTGTTTCGTGGTTCAAGGCATGTCATCAAGGACCAGGTTTTCGCATTCTTGTGTTGGTGATCACAAACCGTACAAATGCACCTTGCGCTGATTGCCAAACGGTTTTCCAAGCATGAACACTTCCGAGGCTTCACCTTCTGGTTGTGTTCCATGATGTATTTGTAGGGTTTGTGCGATGCAGAAATGGATCTCAGGGAAAGGAACGGGACCAAGTTATCTGAAACTAATTTTATAAGCAATTGGCAGTGTTTGATGTAGTTAGCGTGCCATCTTTCACAGCCTAAAAGATGGCAAACAACTGCCTCGAGAACCATTAATCACAAAACCTGAAAAATGAAGCGAATAGTAGACAAGTGCAAAAGCAAGATTTACGAACAGAAAGAATGAAGCAACAAAACAACAAGCTGGTGGTTTGATAGTTTGAATTAAGTTCTGCACAAAATGGCAGTACCCGGCGTCCAACAAATTTCAGTACAAAGCACAGTACCCGGCGTCCACTATTAAGTTTTGTGCAGAAAGGGAATGCCCCCTCAATATGCCCACAGCTGCTAGCTTTCCACGAAAGTAACAGAACCAAGTCTGCACAGATACCAAAAACACAGGTAAATCAGATACTTCAATTGCTGAAAAGAACAAAAGCGAATCTCAAATTTCAAAATATCCAAAGTAATCGCAAATACTAATGTTTAGCAATACAGTTCTTTTTTCAATATAAAGATATTTCCTCAGCACATGCACACACAATTGGATATAGGGAGCTTTGGATACATTTCTGCCTAAATCCACAAAATTAAAGCAAAATAACCAGTTATTTTATATTGTAGGTATACGGCTCTTATTAGTTGAAGGGATCTCCTGATATGCAGATTAAGAGTTCAAAAAGGGATGTCTAAAACTGAAAATGCAATTGTTTTAGTCATTACAAATGAAAGAAAAAAAGGCTATCATCATAACGTACTTACACTATATGCTGAAGCTGGAATGGTAAATTCCTAGGCCAACTTGAAACAGCCATCTCTCCCAGATATCCAGTTTTTCCCGTTTTACATGCATTTAGTCACTTTTATAAATTAGAAATGACCGTTAAACAGAGGTCTAAAATAATTATAATTATAATTATAATTATAATTATTATTCATTGTTAACACACAGGGATCTTTAGAAAGTTAAAGTATTTAAGCTTAACATTTCATCAACTAAAAAAACCCTAGATCACAGAAATTCGACAAAATGAACAAATAATGCTATATTTCAATAAACAAACTGATGAGTTTAGCTAACAGCTAGCAAAGACGAAAGATTGACGATAAGAGAAAATCATATCCTAAGCCCTAAACCCTAAATCACACAACCGATCAAGATAAAGGGCAAAAAAGAGGGTAAATCGCGGAATTCAAGAAGAAAAGAAACCTAGTGAAGATAACCTCGAACATAGGTTGAAGAGAGAGAACAGATCACAGAGAGAAAGAAGAGCTTTCTGTTTGGCAGTTGCAACCTGCCTCTTCTCTCCTCCTCCACCTGTCGCAGCTAGTTTAGGGGTTGTTTTTACCTTTTTTAGGCTTTGACGTTTCGACTGAGGTGACGTAACGATATACTAGCTTTTTGACTGCGCTATGCTGGGAGTCATCTTTTATTTTTTAAAAAAAAAAATTGGATATGATTTTTCCATTAATTCATGTGTATATCTTGTTAATTCAAACATAGAGAGGTGATGCAGTATAAAGATAAATTTCCATTAATTTATTTGTAATTTTATTACTTCATTGCTTTATTGCACCTTGGAACTTGATGTATTGTTTGGGTTTGGTTGGTGTGAACGTGCTTCTAAGCCATTCGATCAATATTCCACGACAACCAAGAGTTTAGATTGAAAATTACTAGGGGTTTGGGATGTCAATGCAATCAACTGCTAAAACATTCCATCACATGTAAGAAATGTGTTTACTAGCCTTTCCTCTGTTGTTTAGTTAGTTACTAACCATTTAACCGCCATTCGCGGGTTATAATTTATTTTTAAAAAAAATTGAAAATATAAATTAGAAAGTTTATGCAAGATCAAGATATTCTATAAAATAAAATGAGATATCTATCTATTTATGTTTATTGAATTTATTTATTTAAATAAATAAATGATAAATCTATATTCTAAAAAATATATGACTTAAAAGATAAACAAATTAATTGAATAAAAAATATCAATAATATAATTTAAAAATAAATACTTTTTATTTTAAAAAATAAACTATGTATTAAAAAAATTGATAAATTAGAATGATACCTTGAAAAATAAAATAAAAATAAAAATTATATTATTTTCAAAAATAAAGTAAAAAATTTAATATGAAAAAATTTAATAAAAATTATGCACCTCAAAACTTTAATATTTTGAAAAACCACAAAGAATAGATATTATCACTTAACAAAAATAAATAACATAACATAAAAAAATAAAATTAAAAAAAATCATAATACTAAACTCACAATAAACTGTAAGATAATGAGCTGGCATTTTAGTTTTTGGTTTATAATTATAATATAATTATAACTAGCTGTAACCCAATAGCTTTGTATTATTAGGATTTTGTTTTCTTTCCCATTTCTTTTGGAATCCCTATCTTGTACGGCACACAGGGGCGCCCAATGCATCTACCTACGTAAGAACCCATGCTCTACATGTTAGACATATGAATTCTAAAGATTTTTTTTTTAGAAACATAATAATACTTTAATTTTATAAAAATTATAGTCAGAAAAAAGAAAAAACTAGAACTTTTTGTTCATATGCCATATTTTTTAATCCAAAAAACTGGAAATATACTAAATTTGAAAAATATATTATAAAAGTTTTTCATAATTTTTCTTTACAAGTTTCTCATTTTTTCTAAATAAAAAAAAGACAGACAATATTTTTTTATATACAAGCATTTAAAAATATATATAAAAAAAGATTATTGTTTCTTATATTTTTATATTCAGTTAGTGTCATAAATATAATTTTTATTATAAATATAATATAAATATTTTTTGAGCTAACAATATAATTTTTCATGGTAGTTTTTAATTTGAATGGAAAAAATATATAATTAGATTATTTCAAATACAAAATATTAAGGTGATTGTTATAAAATATGGTTTTGATTTTTTTATGAAAAATAGTTGTAATCTTGATATATTTCTTATTTTTCTGGTGTAAAATTTATATTCATTTTTAATAAATATTGAATATATTTTTAAACTTTTTTATTGAAAAAGAAAAACCAGAAAAGAAAAGGAAAACTAGAACTTGAAAAGAAAACGGTTTTAACGCACCTCCAGTTTCCTTGTGTACTCAAGAACACCCCCTGGATGAGTTAAGGGACTGTCCCCTTCTATTGTTTCTGCTTGTTCTATACCTGATACTGAACACTGCAATTTCAGACGCTAGCTCACTTCCTCGGAAGTTTTCATTGGTGTTTAGAGCCTCCCATCACGGGAAAGGCTGGCGTTCCAGCTACTATATGTGGGTTCTTGAACGGGATTATGCGGTCAGCGGCTATAAGCGTATTAATTTAAGAGAGCGTGACACCCATATCCATCACGTAAGAGTGTTTAAGATATATCCTGCGGAACCAGTGGATTGATGATCAGACACCTGCACATCCTGTTATAAGAAAATGGCAGGCTACCAAAATCAGAAAGAGAGGGGGGTGGGGGGGATTCCTCAAGTACTCAAGGAAGCAAAATCTGCCAGTTTAGTTCTAGTTTCCTGTTTTTTCAGGGGTTTTTACCGTTACTGCATTTGAGATTCGCAGAATTACTCAAATTGCTTTCAAGAAAAAAGATGTTTGCAGTGCATGATCACCAGTGCATTGGCGTTTGGTTTCACTAGTTTTGTTGTCTTGTATTTAGGTTACTCGAGTTTTCATTTTTATCTTATTATTATATATTATCATCTTGTACATTAGAGGACGATACACATTGAAGAAGTGGCTTTCATCTATAGCTATTTGTCTGTTTGCCTTAGTTGGCAAAGCTTTACAAGTTCAGGCCACCAGTTTATTCATTTTAATTTACTATTTTATTCTAAGCATCCTTGAGCTGTCTACCCTCAGGACTCATATCTTCTGAATGACAAGATTAACACCGTGCTCGGGCTCCAAAAGCAAACCCAACGTAGGGGAGTGACGATAGTTTGTGGAGATGCTAAGATTGAAATTGGATAAGATCATAGCAAGCAAGACTTTCAATTGTATCATCCCTAATTTATTGCCGGGACACAGTCGAGCCCCAACTCCGAAAGGTATATAGGCATGCGAAGACTTGCATGCACCTGAAACTCCGTCAATGAACCTTTCAGGATTGAACTTGTCTGCGTCAGGCCCCCAAAGGTCAGGGTCGCGGTGTAATGCTGGTGCCCATATCCAAATGTTTACACCTTTTGGAACCTGTATATCACAAAGCTTCACGTCTTGCAGGGCTCGCCTTGATACCAACGCCACTGGCGGGTAAAGCCTCAGCACCTCTAATATCACCATCTTTAACTGCAGTCAATTAAGTGTGTATTGAAGTTAAAATGACTAATCTGTACTTTTTAATGGACCAATCAGCTACCTACCACTTTCATCTTGCCAAGCATATTGAAATTCGGGAGATGACCACCACAGACATGCTTAACTTCGGACCGGGCACGAGCTTGCCATTCAGGATTTGAAGCTAACAGCATTAAACCCCACATTGCAGAAATAGCAGTCCCCTCAGAGGCAGCGAGCAACAAATCCTTGCAGTTATCAACTATGAACTCATGAGCATTTGATGGACCAGGCCCATCATTTTCGGAACCTTCCAAGATCACTTGCAATATGTCCTTCGTTGTGCTAGATCCACAGCGGTCCTTGGCTATGTCCAAAATCATCGAATGGATCTCCTTCGCCAATCTCCAAGCATTTCTATTTGCTTTAGTAGGAAGATATCTGATTCAAGGACAAAAAAATGAGTGCAATTGGCAACCCACCATTGCTTAATTACATATATGTATATACAAGGATATCGAGGAGAAGAGAGGACTTGCCTCAAGAATGGAATCCCAATTGTCGTTGCTGTTCCCATTGCCTTAAAAAGAGTGTGACACCTTGCAGTTACGTTCATTCCTCTACAATGATCACGCCCGAACACAAGCTTTGAGATTATGCAGGAGGTGAAGCTTCTCATGTGGCCATCCACCATGATATCTGCATCTAATCCATCCTTGGATTCCATTAATATTCTCTCCCATGATTTAATTACAGTGCTACCAGATTCAACAATTATGTTCAAAGTGTCCTGCATAACACAAGGTCCCCACATCATACACTCAGAATTAATTAAGCTGTAAATTCAATTTAAGTCGACCTTGTCCACATAGAGCTGGGGGCTTAAAATCTTTCTCTGGTGAGACCAAGCCGGTCCATTTGTTGTAATAATGCCTTTGCCTAACAAAACTCCTCTGTCCTTCTGTAGATAAGCAGGTTTTCCCAGGTCCAACGATCTAAAGAGTTTCATTTCCTTCACCATGAACGGATTAGTGGCGTACAAGAAGTGCAACGTCCCAAGTTTAAACATGTACGTGTTACCTATCAATTTTTAAAAAGTAATTAACCACACCATAATGTTGAAATAATTAATATCCCTAAATAATTTTATGATAAGGAGCACCCATGCACACCAGATGAAAAGAAATGTGACACGGCAAAAGAATTATATAATCATGCAAGACAATACCATATTTCTTGCACCACTGCTTGAAACTTGGGAAACCTGAAAAACTGTCGCCTTCTATGCTTGGAGTACTTTCACTTCTATTCTGAACTATAGCTTGCTTAATTTCTGGAATGTTTCCCAGTAAAAAATTAGGCGGGGGACCTCTGATTCCTTGCTTTCTAAGCCTTAGCTCGGGCCTCCACCAGAAAGAGTAGTAGAGATAAACGATCAAGCTCCATGTCAGAAGCAAAACAAGACGAGTGAAATTGTAGGAGATGGGGAACCCTTCCATTGCTAGCTCTTACAGATCGTATAAACCAAAGGAGCTTGGATGCAAGTTTTGTAAATTCTAGGGCGATTTCCAGAGGAGTTCATAGTATTTTTTTTATTAACCTCAGAATATATATAGACATTCACGAATACATCATCTGTTTCAGGATATGGATTAGTATTTTAATTTTGAAATCAACAATAAAATAAATGTACGTAATATGTTATATATCAGAATATAGATTTGATATGTGTGTGTTGTAATTTTGAAACCAATTGCAAAATTAATTGTCAAATCTGATGATTTTAGTCCTTCTACCAATATAAGGGCTTGACAATGATAGATGATAGAAAAATATCATGATGAATACTTAAAAAATCTAGCTACTACAAAGAATAATTGAAGTTTGATAAGATTTGGAGAGTAGATTATAGATTTCACATGCATGCATCTGTTTATAATTTTTCACACACGTAATTAAATTTGTTTTCTGATTGCAAAGAAAAAAAATGCATATTAAGTTATTAATTTTTCACAACAAGGAATATACTATCAATTTAAGCAATTTTATCATTAAACTATTATATTTTAAGCAAATATTGTCCTTGATTTAATAACTTGTAGAAATAAAAAATAAAAGAGTAATTAATCTAAAATATATATAATAAAAAACAAAATAGATATCTTATTCTCATTTAATATTTATGAGCATATTTTTGCATATTATATTCATATAAAATAATTCACAAAGTAATTATTAATATTATCATAAAAAACTATAATTTTATTTGAAAATTATGGAGAGCTAGATAATAATTTAAATATCATTTTAATTATTTTATTTAAACATCTTTTATTCAAAATTAAAAAAAAAAAAACAATTTCAGAAAAAAGTTAATATTAAAATGGGCTTTTAAGGATGACCTTGTGCTCCTAGCCTTAACAAAATCTCAAGAATACCGGATTCTTTTTTAAATGGATGGACAACCTATGTCTTTTTGTTAACATATCATTCAACTAATTTTTTTTTTTAATAAAGTAGATGGTATATTTTCTTATTAGAGAAATGACATATTGTCATCTAGTTTGAAAGTAGATGATATATTTTCTAATTACACAAATGATATATTGTGATCTAGTTTGAATTTGATATATTGTCATCTAGTTTGAATTTGAGCCACTTGAGGGTTGAAAACTCAAGAATTAGATTCTTAAATTTTTTTTTAATAAAAAAACCTATTAACCTATCTTGATGGTTGAAAACTCAGGAATTAGATTCTTGAATTTTTTTAAAACAAATCTATTAACATATGTAAATTTATTTTAACTTAAAAACTCATCATATTGATCAAAAAAACAAAAAGATTGAATAATAAAATTTGAGCTTCAATCTATTTTTTCTAATAAGATGAAACCTTCAAACCACTATCATGAAACTACATTCTTGAAAGACGAACCCAATTGATCCTTCTTTACCAAAATATTGCTTACCAACCCCTTTCTCTTCTTTTCTATTCTTTCAATGTCTTTCTCTTCTTTTAAACAACATTGTGAGGGTAAAACATGATAAAAATGAAATGTAGAATCAAAATATCAAATTAAGAAACAATAGGGATCAAAAATTACTTAAACTAAAACTTTATGGATCAAACTAAATTTGTCCACATAATTTAACAGTGGATTATGTGTTTTTTTTAACAATCGATCATGTTAAATTTTATCTTGTAAAATTATTCTTTAATTTGACTTCATAATTTTTAACTATACCATGTGTATACATCAAAGTATGTAAAAAGAAGTATCATTATAAATTATTATCATAAAATTATTCTTTAATTTGATTTCATGATTTTTAAAGACATTGTGTGTACGTCAAAGTCTATAAAAATAAATATTTAAATTCTTTCTTGTAAAATTATTTTTTAATATGAGTTCATAATTTGTTAAGACATTGACTGTACATCAAAGTTGATAAAAATAAGTAGACATTAACACATAAATGATCATTTAAGAGGATGAAATTAAAACAAAAATAGCAAAAAAAAATTGTTTCTTGAATAGTTCTGTTTATAATAAACCATGTTTATTATTGCTACAATAAGCTACATGGAAAAAAAGAGTAAAAAGACATTATGTCTAAGGTTTTTACTTGTAATATGAGCTACTCAATGACCTAAATTAACTAGAGGTTTAGTAACTAGTGATAGTATAACATTGCATGGAATATGGACATGGACATAGTGTGTTCATATGTTTTTTTATATTATAGATACACATTCCTCGACACGATACTATCCAGGGTGCACAGATATTTTTAAAAGTCAACTCATGAAAAAAAGCTTGCTAACTTAAAATTTTTATTTGATTGTATATTTATAGTTGAGAAATACAAATAATAGTATTCAACCAAAGGATGTTTTGTTTTTCTAATTAACTCTTTACTATTTAACTATTGATAACTGAGCTACCAACTCACTTGCATGCAGTGTGTCCATATATATGTATTCATATGTAGTTTTATACATGTGATTGTAATAAAGTTAGTTTTGCTTTCCTCTATGTTTTTTTCAAGTGTCCAAAGTGTTAATTAATATTTATAACATTCACGGTATACTAACTTCCTTTCTTAACATATAATCCAAACTGGTTGTATATATATGATGTTGATTTGGTTATTAATTCTGTATTAGAGTAACCAGGTCGCTCTTTGGTTGTACATGATGTTTAAGGTAAAAACAAAATGAGTAATTTTTCTCACCATGTGTTTAATCAATCTATTGCATGTATTTTATTTATTAAAAAAAGAAAACATTTCATGTTTCAACATCTATAAAAGTACTAATTAAATTGTTGCATTTGTTGCACTTTCTCAATAAAAGTAATTAAATTTTTAGACGACAACAAAGATTGACATGCATACGTGTGTGTACATTAGTTTTGGTGCCCGTGCTTCACAACCAATATTAAATATTATTGTATATTAATACAAATATGGTGTTTTGTTAGTGTATTATGTTATTTAAGTGTATTATGAAAGTATGTTTGATGTTATTTGCAAGTAGAGGAGATTGTATATAATATTTATAAGCTGATGCAAAAGAAAATGAATTGAAAGAAAAACATATATACAAAAATATTTATAAACTTATATAAAAATAGATGTTAGCATATGAACGTGATAGGATCTGCCAAGCAAAAAGAGATGTTGCAACTAAAAAAACAAAAGTTATGAGTTTTAATAATGTCCTCGATTTGAATTTTGTCGATGAAGTAGAGATTCAAAGCAACATTGTTAGTATTGTAATTGCACGTCTAAATCAAAGGTCACGTAGAGTAAAAAAGAGTAAGTCATCTCTTTAAGAGTGAATGATAATAAAAAAACAATATAAGTTTAATATATAGAAGGACAATTAAACATATGCATATGATTATTTGATTAGTGAAGGAATTAAACATATGCATGTAATTATTTGATTAATGACACTGGTTAGAACATTTATGATCATCATTGTATATATTTAACCCTCTTTTCAATTTACTGTCATGGGTATTGTAATGGTGTTAGTTTCGTTAAGGTACACTAACAAAAATAACATTGAAACAACACAATAGGCAGAGACAACTTGTAGGATAATATTGAAATCAACAGTGTATATAGAATAGATAATAGAGATTGACGATGAGTCTAAGCAATGGATGGTCCAAGGCTTAGTAAAAACATTACTAGCATGCATAACAACATGCATGGCAAATTCAATAGCAATGTATGTCTAACAATTTGGCAAAATATAAGTTGATGTTAGACATAAATTTTAATTTAGATGACAAACAATTCAAGGCATGTAAATACATATATTCTAGTAGCATGTGAGTTGGCAGAATAGATGGTTTGTTGAGTGATAAATCTTGAGAGATGCAGCAATTGAGACAGTTATTGGCAGTGAACTGTTTTTAACAAAAACAACGATATATGTTCCTAGTCTTTAGGATAGTTTTTGTTGTATTCTTTAATGCATGTAGTTTTTACATAGGTTGTATGTAAGTGTATAGTTTGCAAATCATATGAATAGGCAAAACCATTGTGTCATAATACACACATAAACGAACTTGTGTATTCTTTTTGTTGAGATTAATAAAATATTAGGATTTTTTTTCATGTAATTCAATCAGTGTGTTAACTTGTGCTTACCCTTTCTACTTGTCTTGAAACATGGGATAGTGTAAGGGAAATCTTTTAATGATACATATTAGTTGTTAGACAAACACGCGTGGGTTAACAGAGAGAAAGAAAGCTGAAATTTTAACAACAACAACAAAATCAATTGTTTTTAATCTTGAATAGTGCATGTAGGCCAGCAATAAAGGTATGAAGAATTTTTTTTATAACCATAAAGTTATCTTTGTATAAAAATACCTCAAAGCATGGGTTTGTTCACAGAATAATACCAGACAAATGATAGGCTTGGAAGATAACCTGTACATTTGTACACTTTTGTTTTAGGTTGATTATAATAGGTAATTAGAACTACACGGGGAATCACCTCGAAAAACCATTCCTTGATACTCCATCAAGCAAGGAAATGTCAACTAACATTGCTTGTCTTTAGAATTTGGATTTTATTAAAGTGAACTACAAAGAGAAAGAAGAACTCAAAACCCTCAACGCCTATATATAGTGACATAAAAAAAAAACATTATTCTACTATTGATTTGTTTTTTGGTATGCCTCGATATGAAATTAAGGTATATAACTAGTAGTGGATAGTCTTTGTAAATCTTGAATTACTCAACAAACCTTGGAGTATTTATTCTTCCTTAATTTTCTACAATCAAAAGGCAAAAAACATAAGAAAATCTAGCTTAATATGTTTGTTAATGCATAAGATCCAAGAAGAGAATAATATATTTGAAAATTTTTATCTTAGAAAAAAAATGACAAATAACATAACACATCATGGTTTGATCCCATGTCTCCCTTTTTTAATTGATGTTATGATGCAATTTGCGTACGTATATTAATATAGAGAATTTTCATGATAAAAAAAAAAGGCAAACATTGATGCTATTTGAATGCCAACAAAAGACCATATAAGAGAAAATAAAAATTCTAATATATAGAAATTTACATGTAAAATTACATCTATAGCTCGCTACAAAGTGCTCTACTCAAAATCCACATATTTTCAAAATGCTGTCTAATTTCATTTATTTATTTATTGTTCTTTCATTTTGTAGACACTTAGCAACGAAAAAAATGGACCTTTACTATGTCCAATTATCTCACGTTTCTCCCCATGAAAATGTGGAACCACAACACGTAAATCCTCAGCTTCTCTATGGTAGTTACCATACTGAAATAAGCCTTCACTTTCCCTAGGATGTAGAGAACATAAACATCCTTAACAATATTTGATTACCAATAACCTGAATTGTATTGTTTAAAAATTGAAGTTCATAATGAGCTTTTCCAATTATATACAGACAAAAGATGGAATGTCTTCTCATTCTCTTCAGTCGCCAAGAAATTTTACCCACTTCTATCAGCGAGGTTCAGCATGGGTATCTGTTCCCGGACACGCACAAAGACAGTGCAAAAAGATTAACAGTTGGCCCATTTATGCAAAATGGACCCAGGACACTCAAGAGGAGTAAAATGTCCAGAAAATCAAAGAAATCACTTACGTGGATTAATCATGGAGGGAAAAGAACCACCTTAGAGACAACAGCTAACAACACCCCACACTGCAACCCCACCTAACCTCTGCATTCAACTAAAATCAGCCCAATCAGGTTGTCGACACCGTTTCAAAACCCACACCTAAAAGCGTCTTTTTCGCTCAGACATATATAGTAACAGTCTCAGTGGCGGCCACGTGGGTACAGAAGAGAGCAATTACCCCCTTAATTTTTTTCAATATTTTTTATATGAGGATATTGATATAATAATTTGGGGAGGGTTTATACATGGAAAGTGGAAAGTTATTGTTTAATTATATTTTAATATAATATATAATATGTATTTTCAACTCATTTACTTATATTTTTTTTCTTTTTTTAACTAATTAACAAAAAGTCTTTTTTCCTTTTGAATTGTTGTTGCCTGTCTTTTTTCTTTTATACAAAATTCTTTTCAAGTCTAGATAAGTAAGTAATTTTTTTATGTTTTAGGTAAGAAATTTTTTATCTTTTTTATTTATTTCATTATCTAATTTTAGTTTTATTTTTTATAATTAGTTATTAAAAATATTATGATTTATGATAATTTAAGGATTTTAATATGAATGTATTCAAATATATTCAAAATAAATATTTGAATTTCTTAATTTAATCAATTAAATGTTTCCTTTCTTATTATAAATGAATAAATTAATGTTCATGCAAAATCATTATTATTAACATAGTAGATTATTAAAATTATTTAACTAGGGTCTCTTAGTTCACAATAATTATGGATTAATTATTTAATTGAGGTCGTCTCTTAATTTATAAGTTATATATATTAATATTGAAATGATAAGATGTTTGAAGTTAGGAGAGGGCATGGGTTTAAATCTTATAAGTTACACTTCTCTCTCTCAGTATTTTTTTAATATTTGAAACTAGAGTATAGTATTAAAATTTATCTCACATATTTGACTTGGTGAGTTCATATAATTTTTGTGTGTCTATCTAAAAATAATTTAAATGTTTAGAAATAATTAAATATAATTTAATCAACATATATATATATATTAAAATAAAATTTACTGAATTAATGTGTATTTTACTATGAATATCATATGAAAGATTTAGAATTATTATGTAACTCAAATGACTTTATTATTGTGTAATTGTGTTAATTATTATGTAAATACTAATAATAATAAAAAATCATAGGTTTATCAATTAAATTAATATGTTATTATAAAAGTATTTTAAATATAAATCTCTTAAAGATGAATTAAATATGAACAGTTATTTAAAGATTTAAGTTATATAACGTAATTAAGTTTAAAAAAATCATTTTAAAAAGTCATAATGTATTGTTAGTTTACCCTCTCATAAAAAAAACCTCTGTCTCCAACGCTGAACAGTCTGATAGGGTTTTTAACTTTTGGAATTGAAAAGCTAACAGCAAGAAACCAGAAACTCAGTAGTGAGAATCAGCAAGCAAGCATGCCAATTGGGTCACAAAGCAACAAGAATCCATAACCACCGCGCGTTGAATTATTAGCCTTGCAAGTTCCCCCTCCAGATCCACTTCATAAAAAGAAGAAAAGAAAACGACCCGACAAGATTCGAAACGATCCGTGTTGGCCCGGTATTATTGATGGTGGGGCAGAGCTCCTTTTTTTTAATCAGATTTCTTTTCCGAACCGAGCTTTTAACCAGATGACTATGATGTTTACTTGATGGTCAAAGTCCAGATTTAACAATCATTCAAGGCGAGGGGAGAAGAAGGATTATTTATTTTTGTGTGGGGGGGAGAGAAAATAATGTTTTTTTTTTAATGCGTCATCATGTTTTGTTTATAGCCTCCTCTTTTCTATAAAGGAAATAGGAGGAGAGTGATAAACCTATTATTTTTTAACCAATTTAAACACTGAGCTCACGGTAATGTGCCGGATTCTGTTCTTGAGTTTAGCCAATCAATCAACTTAATCATATCTTAGCTCGTCATAGCCTAATGTTTTTTACTTCTGAAATTTTAGGCTCCATGATTGAACATTTTAGCCTATGACGAATTAGGGATATATTGTTTTTCACTTGAACCTCTCCTCTTCCATAAGAGACAAGCGTCGGGCTATAAAGGGGCTAAAATGATAAAAAAAAAAAAAAAAAGGTCCCATTCGGTTTTTTTTTTTTTGTTTCACTCTAGACCTCATCATTTTTGTTTGCCTGTAATTTGCTTTTCTTGCCTTCTACAAGAAATGGGTAGTTTTGATATTTCATACACGGGAAAAGAAATTAAAAAAAAGGGAAGCTGCGTCAATATCCCATGATATTATATGTTAGAGCCTTGATCATAGAGGAAGAGAAGGACAAAAGAAAAAGGTGTCATGAATCAAGGACACGCCAATCATTTCGAAAATAGAAGAGGTTGATTGAATCTCTTCGTTGTCAATACATTAAAATATTTAATTTTATACTTGTAATATCAAGCAACAAAGCACTTCCAAGAAAAATATAACTAGAAAATCAAACATACAACATGTTTGTAAGCACGGACTGTATTTTAAAAAAAAAATTATTCATAAAATAATTTTTTTATGTTTTTAAATTGTTTTAATATGCTAATAATAAAAATAATTTTTAAAAATAAAAAAAATATTATTTTAATATATTTCTAAATAAAAAATACTTTAAATTATTATCTAGATTAAACAAAACCATCCAAAAAATACAGGTATCAAAAAGGCTCGTAACAATCCAAAACGCAAGTTCCAAAACAAAGTGATGATATCTCGATTTATCATGATAAATGAGAGAGGTCGCAGAGGAGATTTCTTTACCGCCGTAGACATTAAACCATTAGAGATTCATCTCCTCAATGGAATAATAATTTGTACGAAAATCGATTGATTAAAAAAAGAGACGTGTCTGTGTTGCGGTAGAAAGTCAAAGAATCCGAATGGAAGGCCAAAAGTGGAAACCCGCCTGATCATATTCCATGATTTAAGGCCGTCGTGAATATATACATATATATATATATATATGCCTATCAAAGCAGGAAAAAACACCTTCATATCAATGAACACTAAACTATCAGTAACTCAGTTAATGGCCTGCACTATGCTTTACGGGAAAGAGGAAACACAAGGTTTCAGAGTTCCATTCATGTCCCTTAGAACTGATCGTCATAAGCTAAAACGGAGGTCAGGGGCCTTGACGATGAAGCTGCCACGCATGAGGTTGAAGGCGAAGGTGATGGCTGTGGAAGTCCTTCGTAGTGAGGAATCTTTCACGTAAGATGTAAGAGCCATGTACAAAAGCACAAACACAAATATAACTCCCCGATGCATCGAGTATTTTTTTTTGATTTACGTGGGGTGTCTGGGTCAGCTTACGCACACCACGACTAATCCTCACGGTCCATTGAATACCCTGCAAACCCAGTAGGCATGTAAGGCACCGCGGGGGTGACAGGCGTGCACGCCAGGGCTCGAACCCAGGTGCAGTGGAAGGAGACAAGCCCCTTTCACCGCTAGGCCAAGCCCTAGAATGTGATGCATCGAGTATTTGACAGAGACCAAACTGACTATGCCTACTAAGAACAAGAAGATTAGAATGCTTCTTCCAAATAATAATCCAAACCCAGTTGAGAAAATTCATAGTTATGACACCACTCCCAAACATCAAATATATCAACGATGGCCTCAGACTTTGGCAATTTTGCCCGTGTTTCGATTAAGCGAAGAATATCAACTTTAAGCTTAAAACATATTCTGAGTATTTGATATCACCAAGGATATTTTTAAAAAATATTTTTCACTTAAAAATTTATCAAAAAAAATTTAGATTTTATTTTTATTTTTTATATTAACATATCAAAATTATATATAAAAAAAAAAACATCAACTTAAAAACAAAAACTACAGCTCCCCTCCGAAACAGATACTCCCTAGTGTTCCAGGTGAGATGTTAACCATTTGAATGGTGAGGAGAAGAAACTTTACTCTCATCTGTCTTTGAGAGACTTGCAGCCTGATCGTTCCCGCTATTCTTCTCATTTTTCCTTAGCCTGATCATTCCTGCTATTCTTCTTACTTTTCCTTCCTTTATCAATTGTTGCAAGGTGGCATTCACTCCACTAGCACCCAATCTAGTCTATCCTGGGAGAGGCTTTTAACATGAATCATAACAGCAGGAATGTTAACTTCAATGATAGCAGAAGAGACATCTTCAGTCACAACTTCTGCAGTTTGATCTGCTATTAACAGCATAGAAAGATGATGTTCGTTCTACTTATGATGAGAGAAATCAGCTGCAACAGTTCTGCAATCGATCCCATTCTTGTTACTAACTTCAGCACTCCCATCATTTTCCGATTGATCAGGCAGTGAAAGAACCTCAAATGAATTAACCAGTTGAATTTCCCTACCCTTAAATTTGGCTTCTCAAGCATCACTTCTGAATTTTTACTAGGAACCCACTCCTGCTTATGCTCCTTATGAGGGCCTACTCTCATATTGTGTTGGTCATTATTACCAGGGACAGAGATTAGAAATGTTTATAGAATCCCAAAAATTAAAAATAAAAATAAAGGTGTGGGTTTCTGCCTTCCATACGGACCAATCAAAAGTGAAAATATAAGCTTCCAAGGTGACTTGATGGAGGTTTTGGATTCATGCAGACCAGGGTTTGACTTGTTCTTTTATAATTTGATGCACACAAAAAGTAGCTAATTTGAACAACCTAGCATTTTTAAAATTTCTATAATGTTCGCCCTTGCAACTTGATTGAGCAAGAAACAATCACTCACAACCTCAAGTACAAAAGGGCAAGCAGAAAGATCCATCAATTATATCAAACACATCAAGATCCAATACAAAGTAAATTGTAAATTTTCTGTTTTAATAGGTCGACATGGCTTTGACTTTTGACTTGACCAAGAATCCACACTCGTGTAATTTCTCTTTCTTTCTCTAACACCTAATCTATTTACAGCCACACGGGAAACAAATCAATGAGAAAACAGCAAAACCTCATTAAGTACACAACTCACAAAATATACTACTTAGAAACAACAGTTCATGGTTTATGTTGAGCATAAATTGATGACCGAACAGCATGATGAGAAGAGAGAACTTTTCCATTCACAAGAACTTGCTCTGTGAAATCCACACGAACTGATTTGAAATTGTAATGCTGTTTAAATAGACACAGAAGTGAAAATCAGGAATCAGATCATCATTCATCATCATCAGTATTGTCATTAGAAGGAAAGAGCAAAATATTCCAAGGGATGGGAACGTGTCTTGTCAAAGTAGAGCAACGTGGTTTCAAAATGAAGTTTTACTACCAAAGGGCGATGTATGGTGTTGCACCCACCCAACGTGTTCATGGTTTCACTATTCCAACCTAATGCCTATTTTTGTTCTACTTGATCCTTCGTCTCTTCCCTGACAAGCTTCCCTTGCCTTGTTGTCAAACACCCATCTAAATGCTAACAGCCTAACACTGCTACCATGGTGTACCACATATTGGTCAATGCATGAATATCATCTAAATTCTTTAGGCTCGCATCAACTTTTTTAACGAACTCAAAAGACTAGCTAATGTAAGCCACAACCCGTTACTTGTAAAGGATATTGTGAGGAGATGCCCTTTTACCTAGAGCACAGTTTGGAAACTACATCAGAGCTAATAACTAGAGAGGCTGGGTCAAATACATAACAGGTTGGCAGTAATGACAGGGTTTGCCTAGTGGACGTGGGATTTTGAGCAGCCAAAACAAGACTGAATCAGAACATCAGAGCAGTAAACAGAGAGGCTGGGTCTGATATATAATAGGTCAGCAGACATGAATCAAGAGTAGCTATCAAACCTCAACCTCAAAGCTTGTGGTGACAGGGCTTCTACTGCGTCCTTGTTATTTCCACATGGATCATCTCAACTCTCCACAGGACTAGAGCCCCAAAATATACCCATTTTCGAGTCTAAATCTCTAAATCAGAGTGTCAAGGCAGTAAACAGCGAGGCTCGATCAAGATCAGCAGAAATCAATCAAGAGTAGCTATCAAACCTCAATCTCAAAGCTTGTGGTGACAGGGTTCATCCTGTGTCCTTTTTAATTCCACTCGGATCATCTCAACTCTCCTCAGAACTAAAGCCCCCAAATATACCCCTTTTCAATTCTTTCACCATCACCACCACCTCGAGCAAAAACCTTAACCTTAAACCTTTGAAAGAACATAACAATCATATGCTTAACCATTTACACCTAGATTTGGTAAATTGTATTGCTGCAGTGTTTGTCTATTGGAGAACAAGCCTGGAAGAGATTCATGCAATTGGTCATTGATGCCTGCATCATTTATATGCTAAACCTGGTAATTAACATGCAAATACACCATGGAGTTCAAAAATGGGTTGAGAGAAATTTTAAGAAACTGGGTACAAGACAGAATACTAGAAAGAGGAGAGAGTCTGGGCCCTGATAATGATGGGATGACCAGCTAGGGGACTAAGGAAAAATAAAAGTAAGAAGGAAAGAAATTATGCACGTGACTCTAAATTGTAAAATTATGATCATGAAAGTCATGGGTGCCACATCTGCATCAAGTTAATAAAGTAAGGAAGATAGAGAAGTGTTATTTTTTATGCTATTGCCATCTAACTTTTCTCTTTCCATATTCAGATGGTTATTAAAAAACAGGCAGTGGAACAATAAGCTTTCAAGGCATGTGAGATTCTGGATTGATGTCTGTACCAAAATGAAGAAAAATGCTCTAAGTATGAGAGAGAATATACCTTTCCCTTCCAAGAAAAATCAACATAATGGTAATAAGGCTCCAAAAGTGTTAGCTGATCTCCTTCTTTTATCTGTGAGCAGAAAGAATTATCATCAGCGGTAATATATTTTTGAACAGGTTATAAAGACAACAGCAAGAGTTTTTGTTTGCTGAATTTAGTGCAAGATTGAGCTCAATCGACTCATTTAGTCTCATGATTTTGAGATTTACAGGAGCATGAATTGTTACTGATGCAAGGGGGACCTATAGAATACATTGAAGAATGCTTGCCAGCCCAAACACCCCTTTCCTTTTCTTTACTCATCCAACACACACACAGATGATCTGATGACAATAGCTACCTACTTTTTCAGTTATGGCTTCCCACAACTTGCTAGAGCAGGTTGTCACAAAGAAATGATGTTCTTCTAACAAGAAAACGAGGAGTTGAATTTGATCAAATTTTTGAAGTTTTTCCAGAACAAGCAATAGCTTGAAAGTATTGATTAGATGTCAAATAATTAACTGAAAAAACAATTTCTTGGGAATGAAGCATCAGGATGTGGATGGCCTGCTTAATACTAAACCAGGGAGACTTTGTCTCAGTGGGGGAAAGCAGGTAAGAGGATATTCTCAGCTGTTATAAATGGGGGGGAATGGTCATCTAGAGAAGGGTATCATAATGGAATCATCCCTTAAAAAACATGTTACCCAGAGAAAAAAAAAATCAGCTGCATTTCTTCTATAATTGGCATTTTCCCATGTAATAAAGAACGGATAATTTAAAGAGTGTTGCTGTCTGTCTCATCCTTCATGCTTTGCCCGAAGTTTTGAAGGCAAGTTTGGTAGTTTCTGTTTTTCCATGACTGTCCAAACAAAGAGCATTTCCTCATACTATACTGTATTCCACTATTCATATGGAACCTAAACTCTCTGAGTATTATAAAAACAGTAGAGAAGAAGATTAGAAAGAGAAGAAGGAAAAACATCGAACAAAGCAGGTAACTCTTACTGCATCATTGCGCATCCCATACACCGATAGAACAAAGCATATTTGATTAGAATCACACACCAAATAGTACCTGCAGAGAGAAAGAGAGAGCACTATGAAACACTGAAAAGCAAATCTAATAATGTTTCACTGATAAAATAACACAAGTTGAATCCAAGAGTAGCATGGATTTACATAGCTGGTTTTGGAAGAGGCTTACAGGGGAGTGGCATTCTCTTGCTTGACAAAGAAGAGCACTTTTCCCACTATTGCTACTGCTCTGTTCAGGCCCTCTGACAACTGATCTACAGAGGCTCTTTTATACGAAGAATTCACTTACAGGTGAAAAGGCATGCAACAATGATTATTACATTCCATTTGAGAAAGGAAAAAATGCATGATCACTCAGAACTGAAGTGTACCATCAAGAAAAAACACAAAAGAGTCAGGTAACTTACAATTAACAGCAGCTAGAGATGATGCCAAAGAAGCAAGTCGTTTAGTTCTAGCCTGGCCCTATAAATTCAAACCTCAAAAGAATCAGCTGAATCTCAGAAGAAAGGGAGCATTCACACACACACACTTTATGTGAGATCTGACAAAAAGGAAAGGTTAAGACAACTTATAAAGTTAAACTATGCTTTTTGAGATTAAAGATTGTTACATAAAATCTTCTTAGCTTCTTAGTTTAAGCAAAGCACTCAAAAATGTAACTAGCATTCATGGATTCCCGAATCCTCTTTCTGTTTCTTTTCCCTTATCATTATTTTTACTAACACAAATACTTTAAAATGACAGGTGAAATCATGCTATTAAGAAAGAGCATATTAAAATTGCAATGAAGCGGCAACTAAGAGTGCCATGTTTCCATAACAACTAACATAAAAAAATTGCAATACCATCAACAGATTCTCCAACTTATCAAAAAGATTAACCATCTTTTGAACCTCCTCGGTAGCATTGAGACTAGGATCCTTCAAGGCAGCAGCTTCAAACCCACTAAGGGCCCTTTCATAATTCTCTAGATAGTGGTTTACCTGCAAAGAGGAATTCCTTATATGGTATTATGGTATAAGTAGCTGAGCAGTGCTTGTCACCTGAATAAAAATTTGGCAGCTCTGCCAAAGCAATGGAATTGTTAAGTCAAATTCACCATTAAGCAAGTGAATTTATTGCTCTCGTTAAGTCTTCATCAAGTGAATTTATTGTTCCCTTGAATTTTCAAGCAGAGCCTACAACACTCTTCATCAAGTGAATTTATTGTTCCCTTGAATTTTCAAGCAGAGCCTACAATACTTGTACATTACCAAATATTCTAGGAGCATCCTCTTCAATCTCTCAGTTTCTTGCATACCAAATCAAGATGACCAGTGCAAAATGAAAATGCTAATGGAGAGTTTTTGGCCACCAATTCAAAATAAGTTTCATTCCTACTCCTAAATTTATTAATTCATCTTTCTTATCCTTTTCACCTAACCATTAGAGGCTTAAAACTAAAAGAGCTTTCATTGCAGTTTATCACCAATGTTGATCAGCGATGCAGAAGGAGATTGGTGTGTGCATTTCAAAGAAAGATTAAACATTCATCCCATGAATTTCTAGAAACTTCAAGCCAATTTCATCATTTGAGAAGGTTGTTTCTGATCAATCTATTAAATGAGGAATTTTTGACTTACAGTGGCACAGTTGAAATATAGGTCTGGATTGGATTTCATCCTTTCATCTTTCTCCTGAGATATATTATTAACTGACTTAGTATAGGACGAAATTCACAGTAGCTGATCTGAAATAAATTAAGAATCTACTCAAAAGAGACTTGTAGAAAATACAAAATGCTTGTAAGCAATGCAGGATGAATCATGATTCACATGTAATCACTCTGCATAATCAACTCCTATTTAAAAAGGGGTTAACTGGTCCAAACATCCCTTCAACAGGAACTTAGTCATTAACTTCTAAATTTGATTTTGGTCACAAAAGTATTAGTATTTATTTTTTTGGAATTAGCAAACTAAAATGAACATGTGACAGCCACGTGATTTATCCTTTTAAAGGACAAGGTACAAGATCTTACGGAACCATGAGTAAGATTCTGTTTGTTAATGAATGTAAGCCTCATAGAGCATTCCAGAAAACATAGTGCAAGGATCAAAATCAAGAATTTAAAGAGTTAGGGAACAAGTTCCTTCTAACAAAAAGTTCAGCGGAGGTTAGGATCAATCAACCTTCAATTAATCTTTAAGAGATCCATCACTGATCATTAAAAAAAGAAAAGGAGACTTCACAGTCTCAACACTTACAGCATTTTGGTATGCTTTTAAAGACTGTAGGAGCTTGCTGTGATCCCATGCCCCAGTCACAAAAAAACTTGTCAAGCATGCATTTCCAAGGTTGTCTGTAAAAAGATGAAACGATGTCAAATTGTCAATGGTACGGAGGCATAATCACTAAAAAAAAAAAATTACAAGCGTGTGTGGCCAGGGGGGCAGGGACAGGCAGCATAGTCATCATATATATATATGATGTTGAATATGCTGTAAGAACTCGTAGATTATAAACAAATATAGAAAATATTGGAAAAAAAGCAAATGATATGAGCTGATTTGATTTGATTTGATTTGACATAAGATCTTACACCAAGAGTTTCCATCCTTGACATCCAAAGTGATCGCATCCTTGGCATGTTGAATGCTTTCCTCAACAATTTGTGCCTGATTTTCAGAACCTACATCAGGGGAAGAAAACTATGGTGAATGTCTGTATTCAAGCACGCTAAAGTCAGATTACAAACCTTTTTCTTGCAAGTTTTTGGGCTCTGAATTTAATTCATTAATTTAGGGCTGTTGCTCAAGTCCTGAAGGCTGGCAATTAACAGAATTTCATGGTGGTCTTTGACAAGAAAATACATGTTACACAAAGTTTTTTAACTCAAAATTGTCTCAAAATACATCCACTGCAGGGACATTAATTTGTGAAAGGATTAATTTTTCACCCACATTAGAACTTCCAACCTGACAGTATGATGATAGAAAATGAAACTTCAAAATCATAGATGTTTTGATTGCCAAGCAATTTTGTCCACCGCTAAGGCTTAGATAAAGTGTTATAACTATTAGACAGCTACATGTGTCATATACACTTCATGATGTGTGGGTCAGAATTACCAGCTTAATGAATTCGGTTTTTTGGGTAGGTTAATACAGTTAGAAGACACGAGGAAAAAAGTGAAATGAGGAATTAAACTGATTGCAATAGAATTTACCATTCAACTCATCTATTTGGGCCCAAAACTAAATATGCACGTATTATAAATGAGCAAACCAATAACAAATCCTATGTATCTTTTACAAAACGCCAGAGAGGATAAAGGTTTGAAGAGGGTAAAAAGAAGGAAATAAAAAGAACTTCAAAATCCTTGCCTTGGGCCATTCTTCTTTCAAGCATTGATAACAGACAAAGTATCTTCTTGTTTGCCCCCTGCACAGCAGCCAGCAAGAATATCCATCAGTATCTAAACATCAAGAATGATAAAAGGATTAAATGTTTGTTAAAAATTATAAAACCTAGCAACTGAATCACAACTAACCTTACTTAGTGCAAGATTGAAGCAATTTTTTGCTGAAGGTAAATCTCCCTTCTTCCAGATGCAGTTTCCCAAACACAGCCAAGCATCTGCAAGTGATGGATTCAATTTAACCTGGGGAAATGAATTAAGTCAGTTCCCAACAATGGACCTCAAACTAAGCATTATTACGCCCAAAACTAAATGGAACTCACAGCTTTAGAGAGGTGGTCCTCAGCTTCTTTGTTGTATTCAGGTACTACATCCAACAACTTGCCTCTCAGATATTCATATGTCGCTCGTTGCACAGGTGATTTTCTATATTCTATGAAAAAAACAGTTTTTTCACCGAACATATCAATAAAAAAATTAAATGAAGGCCAACAACAACTAATTAAACATGCATCAATTCCACAGGAATTGAAAATTTAAAGTCAGAAGGTCTTAAAAGAAGTGGAAACTGCAGGCACATTCATCAAACTAGGAGACATTATTTAAGAACGCAAAAGAGCAATCTTTATCATCACTAACCAGTACTTGTTTCCTATTTGGATAAAGAAAAGGAACATATTTTTTTAATTATCAAGATTGGCGGGAGAGAGAAAGAGAACCCACCAAGAGGAATGGAATCGAGGAGGTTGAGAGAGAGATCGGATTGGGATTGTAATTTGGAGATTTTGTCAAGTGGGTTTGGTGGGAAATATGTGTCCCTCAGAATGTAGAGATCATCTGCTGCTTTTGTGGCTTTTGCCCATATATCTTCTCCTTCTCCTTCTCCTTCTCTCACTAGCCTGCTGCCGCTGCTCATCTTTCTCTCTCCCATGTCTACTACTACAACAGATCAGTGTAAGAAGGAAGAAACAGTGAGGCACAAACCAAAGTGTCCTCGAATAATACTCTTGAATATCCACGACGTCGTATCCCTAAGCTTAAGAACTATTTTTCCTTTCACATCACAGCAAACCTATATCAAGGATCGAACGTGAGACTCGTTGATAGTATTAAAAATCCTAACCCAAAACACTATAAATTGTTTTGGTTGGGCACCGTACTATTTATTTAGATTGAATTTTCATAAATTGAACATGCTATTACTTATTTTAAATCTCTTAAAGTCCCGGTGTTATCAATGAAACGTTATTTGTAAAATTAAGAAGATTTTTGAAATTCAGACGCGTGGATGGTTTGATTAAAATCTAACCGACGAAGAATTGATTGATAAAGATTAGAAGCTAATTTAAGAGTGTATGTACGTACGTACATACATACATATATATATATATACAGGCACTTATCTATGATATATTTGTTTTATTTATTTTTATGTTTTAAAAATATTTTTAAAAAAATATTTTAAATTAATATTTTCTAGTGTTTTCATATTATTTTAATGTATTAATATTTAAAATAATTAAAAAATATATTTTAATAAACTATATAATGTTAGGTAAAGGCTTTTTATACTGTAATGGAACATGTTGGGTTAATTAAACAATGAATAACTATATAATGTTAGGTAAAGGTTATTTCATGCATTAGTGGAGTCTTAGGATTCAAACTAGCCCGTTAACAACACGCAGAGCACGTATATACAATTACTTTACTGATCATTTGCAGGGATAATTTCTGTCGATTTATTTCTTTTTCTTTAAATATTTTTTTCATTGCATGTTTATTTTCCCATGTTTGTCGAAATTGGAGCACAATCTCTGGGGATTGAGTTCCAAGGGCCCAGCTTGCAGTTATGACTGGAAGCAGGAAGGATGTCCATCTAATGGCATCAAGTTTGCGAGTGCTGGCAGCGGTGTTTAGCAGGAAACAAACCGAGGCCGGGTAAGAAATTCTATTTAAAGTAAAATAAAATTCAGGTGGTCAGTTTGAGCGGCCGTCTGATTTTTAATGTGTAGGTGTTTGAGATTTTGGTTATATTGTGTTTTTATAGAAATTTAAATTTAAATTTTTAATATTTTTTATGTTTTTAGATTGTTTTAATATGTTAATGTTAAAAATAATTTTAAAAAATATATTTTTTTGATATATTTTTTTAAAAAAATAAAAATAATATTTACCACAATCTCAAACATGTAAATATATATTTGATATGAAATCAAGTGTCCAAAACAACTTGGAAAACAACCAAAAAAGGTTAAAATTTGATCATTGATTGTGAATTTGATCAATTTTTTAATGTAAAAAAAATATTAAAATGTTGTTAATACCTTTTCTAATAGAGAAAAAAAGCATGCAAGGATTGATTCGTTGTGATTATGTTCACTTGTCGGATCAAAAAACAACTTAGATGGTTAGTAAAAACATAATTTGACACGAAAACATTAAGATGACATCTTTTCAAACTTAAAACGATAGCATATTATATCGCGCTGAGTCAACCAGTGATTGAAGTTATAAGATAACAATAACCGCATTCAAAAAAATTATGAAGTTTAATTCTTAATTAATTTAATTTTGAAGAATCAGATTAAAAAAACCTAAAACATATCTCAAGTTAACATCATACAAGATAAATCAAAATGAATTACAAAACTTAATTTTTAATTAGTTTAATATTAAAGAATAAAATTAAAAAATCTATTAAAAAACATAAAAAATTAATTAAATTCAATTTATTAAATTCATGATTTGAGTCATGAAATCAGAATAATTTTATAAAAACATATAATTAAATTCAAGTTAATCTCGTGATTTTAAACATGAGATTAGCATAATTTTATAAAAATAAATGAAATTTAATTTTTAATTAATTTAATATTAAATTATAAATTTTCTAAAAGAAGAAGAAGAAGAAGAAACTACTGTACTAAACAGTGTTTGTGAACGAGTTTTACGAGGAGAGTTGAGTAAAATTCCATCTTTCAGTGTTTTTTTTTTTTGTCAATGAACTGTAACGGTGACGCGTCATGCCGCATGGAAATTTTGTCATGGTCTCAGTGCCTCACTACCTTAGCCCACGAAAAAAAACAGGAATAAAACAATTGAATGGCATAAGAAAATTGCATGTAACCCCACGTTTCATGACTTGGAATCGACGCGCACGCAATTTGACCACGTTCTTGCCTAAACACAAATTCCCGAGAGCCATCTTTTTAATTCACTTGCTTTTTTAGAATTATTTCAGAGTATATTTTAGCACATACTTTTAAGTGCCAGACTATCCTCTGCATGGTGGTAACATCTTGGTTATTACATGACAGGGGATAGTTATCCATGCTTATGTTTGGTATTATAATAAAAAATTTTAACTGTAATTTAAAAATATATTTTATAAAAACTATTTTTAATTAAGATTTATTTGAGAAAATATATACTGGGTTGAAATTAAAATTAAATAAAAATAATTTAATATGTTTGGTTAAAAATATTTTTTATATTGAGATTATAAAATAATTTAAAAAACATATATTAATATTAATGGTTTTTTATTGAATTATTGTTGATTAATTATTGATATTGTATTATAAAATAAATAATACTTTATATAAAATATTTTTTATTGTTTCATTAAACTATTTGTAATTTCATCACGTATAAAATTTATCTGATAAATATTGTAATTTTCATGACTATGTTAACATATAACATTATCAAGTAAAATATCATCAAGAATAAAACTGAGATTACGATTGGATTTTGCAAATGATGCATTATTATGAGATTTTCTTCTAATGTAATTATATATTGATATTAAATAATATTAAATACTAATTTTTTTAACAAAACACGGTGTCCAAAAAATTTTGTTGAATTTTTTAATTTTATCGGTCAAATCCAATTCAATGCATTCAGGTTCTGATTAAAGAGTCAATTAATTTACTCTTCACCTCTTCACTGTTCACGTAGACAATAAAAGCTCAACTGCTGTTTTCAAAGCACAAAGATTGTATTTTTGTTAAACCCAAGGCACAACTGCAATTTATGGTGGATTAAACTAAAATAAAACTTTGTTTTTAATTTAATTTGTTTGGAAATGTGATTTTGGTTATTTTTCAAAGTGTTTTTCATGCCACAAGATATCAAAATGATGTCTTTTATTTTTTAAAAAATATTTTTGAGATTGACGCATCAAAAACATGAAAAAAAATAGTTTTTTTAAAAAAAACATGATTTACATTTTGTTCCCAACCAACTTCCATAACATCAATATATAACTGACTGTCAATCTTATTTGCAGCTATCATACCAAACCATCACTAAATAAAGGGGTCATATTTGTTTTCTAAAAAGTGATTTTCGAGAAACATTTTTTAATTTTTTTTTTATTCACTTGCCGTTAGAAAAGTTTGTTAATGAAAAATATTTTTCAGTAAAAAAAAATTGACTTAATTTTCAAAAAAGTATTTTTTTATAAAATTTTGGTGGAAAACACTTTTAAGAAGTTGTGAAAAATTTAAAAATACTATATTATCTGCTGATTATATTAAATTTGATCCTCAAACTTTTGATTACTATATATATTTTATTTTGAATATTTATTATTCAATTTTATCTCTTAAAATTTAATTTTTCATTATCTCTAGTCTTTATTTTTATTACTGTTATTTTTTTCCTTGTTATTTTTTATTAAATTTGTTTATCTATAAAATTTAATTCTCATTCTTTTTATTACTATTTATTTTTGAGATAATTTAAGAAATATTAATATTATTATTTTAATTTCTTCATCTTTTATTTTTTTTATTTTTTTAGATTTGATTTTTTTATCTTCTTAGATGATTTATAAAATTATATATTTTTTCAAATTTAATCTCGTTAAACTTTTTAATTTGCAAGGTTTGTTTGTTATTATTTTAATAAACTTTTAAAAAATAAAATATTAATATATTATTTTTCAGTTTATTTTTTATTATATAATTAAATACTGAAAAATATTTTTTAACTTATTTTTTATTATATTATTAACTATAAAAAAACAATTTATTTTTTCAGAATTTATTTTTAAAAAAAATTAATTTTCAGTAAATAATCAGGAACTAGAATCTCATCGACAAAAACCAAACCTGATCCAAAAATCTTTGTTCTTCGTGGAATCAGGATCCAGTGACATTTTCAACTACTTCCTACATCACGGCACCCCAACACTTGATCCTGGTGCCTACGTGCAAGCCATGTCAGAACAAGCTGGGAATTTGATCGATCAAATTTACAAGCTTGGGGCTCGCCGGATCGCTCTATTTTCACAAGGCCGGTCTATTGGGTGTATTCCAGCAAGGGCCCTCTCGGATTCACGCGCAAATAAAAAAAAATATTATTTCTTAAATAAAAATATTTAAAATATAAAAATTAATTTTAAACAAAATAAAAATTCAATTTTTTAACCAAACACNGATAAAAAAAAAAGAGTAACAGTTTCAGAGTAGTCATTCTATAATTATTTTTTAAAATATTTTTTAATTTTTTTAAATATTTTTAATATTAACATATGAAAACAATCTCTTTTTTTTAAATATTAATTTAGAATTAAAAAATGAACATGTTGTATAAAACTGACTTCCCACAATAATCACACCTGTTTCTGCTACAATCAACTCTTATCCCAAGCGATAATATCGCAAAATATCAAAGCAGCTTCGAAGGAAGACTTGGATATTAATGATCTATTAATTTTTTTAATTCTGATAATTTATCTATTATATTTGGCTCATATTGCTGGTAGCTTGAGCCTGATATTTAATAAATTAATATATCAAGATACTGATACAGGTAAAATATTTTTTTCCCTGGAAACTCTACCATGTTTAAGTATTTTTTTAAAAATATATATGTTATTATTTTAAAAAAATCTCTAAAACTATATGTATATTAAAAATACTAAAAATTATAAAGTTGTCCACCTAAAATCTTTAAGGATTTATAAAATAGTTACAACTCATAAGTTTTGTTAAAATGAAAGGTTGTAAAGTTATTTTGTTCTGCTAGTATTTGATGATAAATAAATATTTTTTATATATTATTAATAAAACATAAATATTTACTATGCATTATTGATATTAATGAAAATATATCATGTCCTTGTAAAATTTCTATATATTTAGAGGTATTGAAAGATAAGCATGTTTTTTACCTCAATGTTTTATGATAAGAACAACAGGAGGAAACAAACGAGGTTACGTGGTCCAATGAGAGATCTGAAAAGATAACTAGCTATGTATTCATTTGAAGTCGGCACATAGCTGAGCCGAGACATGTTGGGCTACCACCTGTTTTTGCCCTTTCAATCATGGGTTTCTCAGGCAAATGGATATTTTAAAATACGATTATACATCATTAAGTCACAACAGATCATATCTTTAATTTGAAAAAAAAATTCTAATATTATTACTAACAAAGAAACTAAAAGATTTAGGATGTGCACTTATTTGCTCTTCATTATTCAGGCATAGAGCTACAAATTACAACTTGGTCCCTTGATTTGATAGTTTTATAACTTTTATTTTCATCTGGTCCCTGTAACTTCAGATATTTATATTTTAATCCTACAGTTTATTTTTAGAACATTTGAGTTCTTAGATGTCGAGAAATAAAAAAAAAAAGTAGTCCGAAAAGAAAGAGGAAAGAGAAAGATTACATTCGATTTTTTTTTTAAAAAAATATTGATGTTAATGAGTTTATTTCGAAGAAAAAGGTTCATTGTATGTGATTTTTTCATTTAATCACAATGAAAAAAGTTTATTAGGGTTTTAAAAAATTATTTTTTTTATTTTAAGTTTTTATACTAATTAAATAGTGTTTTAGGATTTATTTATTTTTTTAAATAATTCTTACAATTTTTCAGATGAAAATAATTGAAATCACTGGCTGTAAATCATCTAGAAGACCCGGTTTTTCAATCACAAGATTAAGAAGTAGTTGGAATTTTTCACAGTGAGTGACATGTTGGCTACTCACTTGGACGACTTGTCATCTAATCTATTTTTTTATATATAATAATAGCTCAAATGGACGGCACATCATTTGTGCGAGTTAAAAAGCTTTTTTTTTTTTTTTTAAGACCCTGCACCTTTGTTTTGTTTAATAGTTTGATTCTGTTTATAACCTGATTATTTTCAAATTAAATTATTAAAACGGAATCTTAAAAATCATCTAATTATGCCATTTTTTAAATAACATTAGAGCTTTTTTATGGTAATATTAATGATTATATATGAATTAATGTGCATATTTTAAAAACTAATTACTCATGAATATTAAATGAGAATAAGATATCTATTTTTATTTTTTATTATAAATACTTTATATATTTTTTAAATAAATTATTCTTTTGCTTTTCATACAATCACGTAAAAATAGTCGAAATATCATGCACTTGATAAAAAAAAATACATATTTCTACAAGAAAAAATGAATAACAAGAGGGATTTTTTATTAAAAGAACGGTGTTTCCATTGAATTTAAACTATTTAAATTTTTATAATTATTTATTCTAACTGCATTAAATTTTTACTCAAATAATCATGATGATAATTAAAGAAATATTTTAACATTAAGATCAAATAAATTCCATGAATAAAAAATTTAAATTTTGGCTAAATAAATATATATTTTTACTTTTAAATTTCTAAATGTATTTACTTTAATAATTATAAAAATAAAATCTTAATATGGAATGGCCCGAGAAAAAACTAGTCGAAGACATTGTTATCAGGGATTCGGGCCACCACCTTCCTTGCGTGGCCTTCCAAGGAGGTCACAGTTACGGATGCCCTGTGTTTTAATGATAATGATGATTCCATTTATTTTTATATTTTAAAAATATTTTTTATTTTATTTTAATTTAATATTTTTAATGTAATAATATTAAAAATATTTTTTAAAATAAAAGTATATTATTTTAATATATTTTTAAATAAAAAATATTTTAAAAAATAACCATACCTACTCTTTAAAATAGTCACACAGCAAACAATAAATTGCGGGGTTTGAAAAACTGGTTTGGTGGTGACCAATTTTCAGTAATAAGCCATAAAGAAAGAAACATTAATTTGGTGGGTCTAATTTTGCTTTCCTTTTAATTAATTATTGATGATAGGTGCCTTTGGTGTGTTTAAAGTAAGTGTATATTGTCCCTTGGGTGTGGCCCGTGTTCTTGTATCTGTATATTCCTGTATCATTTCTGGCATGTATGCCCTGCATTCCTTTCGTCCCCGTGCCAGCATGTTTACTGCACCGCCGAGTTTCAAAACCTGAAGCGGTGAAAATTAAATTAAACCCACTTACTTCCACCTTCAATTCTCTAATCAAAATAACGACAACGTCTTTGCCCCCTCATTACAAGTTTCCAAAACTTTGTTGAGAAAAAAATATTCATTATTAATTTGTTTGTGTTTTCATATTATTGATATGTGCTGATGTAAGAAATAAATTCAAAAAAATAATGAAATACATAAATATATTTATAAATAAAAAATAATTAATTAAAATGAGCGCATTCAGGAATTAAATAGCGCAGGTTTCGGAGATTTGAATCGTGACATCCACACGTCACGGGCAGTTTATGTGTCAATTACTTTCGCACAAAATCATGGAAGTGGAAAATCAACCAAACCTATTCAAAAGTTAGGGATTGGGATCAATATAATAACAGAAATTCAGTCCATAAAAAAGCAAGTTACTCGACAAAAAGTAAAAAAAAAATATTTCTTATAATGTGAACGCAAAGGTATAAAAGAGAAAGGAAAGGCTTAGGACAGGGACAACCCGGTTCCGATGAAAGACCGGCTTCACCATTGTTGATAAGGAAGGCAGCAAGCCACCACTGGGAAAGATTTTTTGCAGTCATGGATGCAAGATTCTGACCTTCTAGGACGTAGCAACAACCACCTTAACAGCTTGCAATTTTGAGTGTATCTGGGACCCACGCGCAATTAACAGCCAAGCAGATAAAGCACAAGCATCTTCTATCCTTTTTCCTCACATTTTATCCCATCAGAACCTAACGCGTCTTTCTCATACAAGACAATCACCCTTTCACACTTGATTTTTTTTTCCATACAGTGATTAGCCTGCCTTTGACTCTCTCATTCCCTGAATAAAACCCATAATTTCACCCACCATCTTTTCTCATCAGACCCACAACCAGTTTCTTTCTTTTCCTCTCTAAAACCAGAGGATAAGTCTGTTCTGTTCTCTATCTCGTACAACCTCGACCACCTCTCTCTCAATATGGGCAACTACATTTCGTGCACTTTAGCCATGCCTTTGATGAAGAACTCCAAGGTCGCGAGGGCTGTCTTTCCAACAGGGGAGGTTAGGCAATTCAGGGAGCCCGTGAAAGCAGCAGAGCTCATGTTGGAGTGTCCAAACTTCTTCTTAGCAAACTCGCAATCTCTACACATTGGCAGGAGGTTTTCTGCCCTTAGTGCTGACGAGGAGCTGGAATCTGGCAACGTTTACCTCATGTTCCCAATGAAAAGAGTTAGTTCTATTGTTACTGCCGCTGATATGGCTGTTTTCTTCATCGCTGCTAACTCGGCGGCTAAGAGAATTTCTGGAGGAAATAACAATAGGGTCTTGCCGGAATCCGGTGGAGATCAGAATGTTCAAGAAAGTCTAGAGGGAAGTGAGAATGGAGCAGCAAGATTGAGCACGGAGGGAGTCGAGGACTTTCCAGCTCCGGAATACAAATACAGGCTATCTTCTTGTAGATCAAGGAAGCCGATGTTGGAAACTATAAAAGAAGAACCTGTTCGCTTAAGATGAATTATAGGTGGGTAAATAAATTAATTGTTTCAGTTTGCTTGGAGAGATTACTCTAATTCCCGTCTCTGCGTCTGCTCTCTGAGTTTTCAGCCAACTCAAAGGATGTTAATTAGCTTAATTTGGTGATTATAAAAGAATATAATCTCTTTTTTTTTATTATTAATGTGTATCTTCTGTCATCTTTCACTTATATTAATTAATCAAACAAGTTTTAAAATTAATTATCATATATATTTCAAGTAATTTTAAAATTTATAAAATTTTAATTAATAATCTTTAAAAAATAAATCTAAAATCTAACCAATTAAACTATATATATATTAAAATTAAAAAAAAATTCTTGTGGGGAGAAATGATGTAAAATCATTATTCTAATTTATAGATAATACTTTAAAAAATAATTTATGTAATTGTTCATATTTATATTATTTTATATTTAATTTTTATTAAATAAAATAAAAAATTATAACTACTCTACCAAGAAAAAACTTTAATTCAATTTCAATCCAAAACATTAAGTTTTTGAATGAAATTTTAAATTATAATTCTAGCAGGAGAGAGGAGAGTTTAATTTTCCTATTTTGGTGTGTAATATACTTTATGGGAACAAAATTAATGTTAGCTAGGTTATATTTTGATCTGATTAATGCAAAATCAGGTTAAGAAATTTGTTACATACTTATGATTAATGAACATAATTATATATTTGGTTTATACTAGCTGTTTATTTCGTTGTCTTCGATGTATCAACTATATATTACTCATTAGGTAAAAGGCAAGGATAATTATAATAAATTTACGTGTTAGTCAAAATTCTAATGGCAAAGAATTGGAATGCTTCTAGCTTGGATGGCGAGGAGTCTGGCGTACGCAAGTCCAGTTTTCGATGTTATAAGCCGTGGGCGTTTTTTTCAAAAAACAATTCATGCGTAGTCGTGTAAATACTTTACGTGGGGTTCCATTGTTCCTTTATCGTTTTTTTTTTTTTTAAAAAAAAATATTAAATAAATGTCCCGCACCAGATCTTATGGCTAACTCAAATGTTTTTCATCGTTAAAAAAAAATGTTAAGTCAATACAAGTATATTTAAACATAAAAAAAAATTATATAAATTTATTAAATTCACATGAATTCAAGTAAACAAACTTGAATCTATCTTAATCTTATCATGATAGAGTGACTCTGATAGAATAAAATAAAATAATAAAATTTAATTATTGCATAATTTAATATTAAATATTAAAATTAAAAAAAACATAAAAAAATATCATAATCAATTTGAATTAACATGTTAATTCCGTGATCATATATATGAAATTGAGATAACTTTGTCATGAGTTATTTTTAGGCTACCGTATAAAAAATAAAAAAAATTATAAATAGTAAAAAAATGATGTTAGAATGCCTTAAAAATGTTAAAAAATTCATTGAGGAAGTTTAAAAATATAAAAATTAAAATTTAACAATATTTTATTGACTGAAGAGAGTCTTGTTGATAAAAAAAATATAATTTAAGGAAGAAAAATCTAAAATCATATGTTTATGGACTTAATTAAATTTTTTTGAAGGTTTAACTAAATTTATATAGAGTTTGATTGCAAGAAAAATTAATTTTGGAGTCAATTTCAGTTTTGATTGGAAGAAATTAAGGTTCTGGGGTCAAAATCTAATTTCTGAATTTAATTTGATCAAATCAAGGGTTTAATTGCATAAATATTAAAGTTTGATAGTCAATTAAGGACTTAATTGAAAAAATACAAAACCAAGGATCAAATTAAAAAAGATGCATAACTAGAGGGGCTGTAATTATACCAAATCAGAGACCACATTAAAAAAAATTAGAAGTTTAATGTTCAATCGAGGGTTAAATTACATATATTCAAGACCAAGTACTAAAGTGAAACAGACAGTCAACTTCAAGGCTGTTGTTGGATTTTTGGTGGGGAAACAATTGCATTGATTTTTAAATTTAAATTGTCATTTAGGACTTGATTGAACAAGTTACAAATTAAGAATCAATGCGAACTTTGACATGTTTTGACCAAAATAGTGCTGTTTTATACACTGTTCGTTACAAAAAATATCTAAAATGATATTGTTTTGATAGTATTGTGGTTTTTTTTCTTTCCCTGGACATGTGAGGCAAGGGAAGAAAAAGATCTTTTTTCTTTGTTTGCTCCAACTTTCCCTTTCCAAAAAGACGTCGCCTTACCTTTAAAAGATAGTAATCACTTTCCAAGTGTTGGATGAGCGGTGAAGGGGCGGTAGCATAATGACAGCCCCAGTCACATCCCTTCCTTGTTTTTGCCTATAAAAACTGGGGGCAAACAGATAGGGATAGAATGACAAACCGAGAGAGACAAAGAACAAAGGAGAGAGGGTAGAGAGAAAAAAAGAAAAAAAAAGAAAAAATAGAGGGGTAAGGCTGGAAAAAAAGATAGGGAAGAGAACAAAAAAATAGAGGAAGGAAGAGGAGAAGCACTGCCTGCCATCAACATCGCCATTATGACAATAACACCTTTATCGCCAACAGCATCGCCTAGATGCCATCGCAGGTAACCTCTTACCACCCCATCTGTTTCTTCTTTGCTCAGTCGCTGTCTGCATTTACATGTACAACATGGATTAATTCACATTATGCAGCAAATGGAGGGCTAGTTACTATCCCATTTAGTTTTAGGCTGGATCCGACTCATTTCAAAAAAATAATAAAAAAATATTTTTATTTTATCCACTTTTTATTTATGCCTTTTTGAGTAATATTGGTTTGTATTTTATACCAAAAATACAAATCCAATATTAAAAATACCTGATTTTCATCAAAACTTCTAAAAATATAAAAAAATTAAAAAATATATTTTTATACATACAGCTAAGTGTCTTAAAGGTAAAAAATTATATTGTGTTTTCATACTTCAAGAAATAATATTTTAACATGCATTTTGACTTTAATAACCAATTTATTAAAGTGAAGAGAACATTAGCTAAAATTTTAAAAAGAAGAAAAATTTTATTTTATTTGACTCTTAGTATCTCGGGTATGACATTACACGTAATATATATTTCAGATATTTATTTATTTTAACAATAGAACGGTTAGGTTTTTACCTGTTAAGATAAGGAATTCCTTGCAAATTTTTTTTTCTTAAACCGTACACAGACTGATAGATTTTAGACACCACAACTAAATCTTAGATTTTATTAGACAAAACAATTCAGTCTACCTTAGGTAGGGTGTATTTGGGATGCTAATGCTTTTTCTTTACGCAATTAGTCTTTATGCCCGATCTCTAAGATCAGTTAGGGTTCCTATTGATTAGAATATTCTGTGGCAACTTTTATTTAATTTTTCACTGATAAGAGACAAGAATTTCTTGTCTCTTTATATTTTTCAGAAATACATTTTTTTTTCTGGAGGGTAGAAGATCACAGCAACGTTGCGCATGTACGACAAACTTCATAAAAAAAAATGCAAAGAACAATTCCCAATAAATCATGCGTTGAAATATAAGATTTGAAAAGGTCAGATCTTAAAAAAAAAAACTTAAAAATAAAATTAAATTAAAACATGTTAACATTCAAAACTTGTGATATTAATCATAATTCAGGGATTGATCTTATAAAATAAACCCTAAAAAATAAGAAAGTAAAATTCTCAATCATAAAACACTGAGGGATTAAATGAGAAAAAAAATATAGAACAAAACAAATAACTATATCAAAAATTAAAAATTAAATTTGACATAAAACTCAACCAAAAAAAGAGTAACAAAGAAATAAATAGTAATTAAAATAATAAAGATGAAATTTGATATAAAAACTAAATTAAATTAGGTGATGAGGGGTGAAATTAAAAAAATAGCAATAAAAAATTATGACAAAATTGATAAAAAAAACAAATGAAATAATACTTTTGTGTTTTCCAATAAGAAGAGTGAGAAAACGAGGAAAACAAACAAAATTGATTAGAGACACAACATTGATTTGCCATCAACATGCGCCTATCCACTAGCAAGAACTTTGCTCCTTTATTTGAACGCCGTTATGACAAACGATATTTAATTGTTGTCGAAGTCTATACATGATACTTGAAGGGAATAATATCCTCTTATTTAGTTATTTATTAAAAGAATAAATCAACCTTTACCTAACTAGATAATAACAAAAACAAAAAAACACCAGAAAAAGACTGATAAGCCTTTAGACAACTGTTATAGGATTTTTGCATTTAAAGATAATTTAATCGATCTTTGTATCAAATAATTTCATTTGATGAGAGAAATTCAATTCATGAGTTTTTTCTACATAAGAGTGCCTTAAAAAAAGATCTAAACTTTTGATTTCAGGTTGTGAGATGT
Source organism: Populus ilicifolia (assembly GCA_015708895.1). Lineage (NCBI taxonomy): Eukaryota > Viridiplantae > Streptophyta > Magnoliopsida > Malpighiales > Salicaceae > Populus > Populus ilicifolia. The sequence goes on from SRLM01000224.1 coordinate 851,018, forward strand.
TTTTTTAGGTTTTTTTGAAGCTATTAATAGCTTTATCATGATTTCTAGGGTATTTTCTTAAAATTTTGGATTGAAAATAAGTTTTTAAATTAAAAAAATATTCAGATTTGTTTTTCCAACTTTTGTCTAATTTAGATGATTCATTATCTAATTTATTTGTTTTTCAAAAAAACATTGGGAGAAACCTCAGTTACATTTTAAAAAATGTACTAGATTTAGTGGTGTTTGACCTTTTGTTTTTTTTTTGTTATGTTAGATTTAAAAAAAAATCATGACTTTTTACAAGTATATTTCTAAATAATTTTACAATTTATATTTAAATTAGTATTCATTCTCTCTTGAATTTTATTTTTGTATTTAGTATTTTTTAAATAGTGGTTTTTAAAAGTATTTTGTGTGTATTTAATTTTTAGTATTTTTTAAATTCATCTATGTTTTATATAATTAAATTTTATTTTAAAAAATAAAAAATATTGAATTTTAAATAAAATTTCTAATAAAGATAATCTTACTAGTTGTTTTTTCTCTTTTATTTTCTCTAATTAATTTTATATTTATATCCATTTTTAATACTGGACTCACGGCAAAGCTGGTATAAAATAGCTATTTCATGTCAAAGGGTGTGAGATAGTCTACCTATCTTTTTAGAAATGTCTTTAATACTTTAGGAGTACCCGCGAACCGTTACTTCATTTATTAATTGAGTGTCACATTAAATTTATATGTTTTATGTAATTTAAAGAAATGGAAATAAAAATACAAATAATAATAATAATAAAAACCTACATCAATTTTATTATGTGGTTGTTAATATCATTATTATGAGTGACTGGATATAAATAACGTAGATCAAAGTAGTCTGTTACATTCCCATCATAATCTTTCATCGCTTCGTCAATAGGAGCTAGCAAATGTTGATACCAAACCTATCCTCTCGACTCGAGCGGCAACTAGCAGTATATCAAATCAGTAAATAACCACTTGTAACTTCGCCGGAACACCCAGGCGACCACCAGCCCTTCGATTTGAACCCAGAACTCAAAACCAAGATAAAAAGAACCTGTCACTCCTCAGGATCACCCAAGACCCTTCATCATATTCAGCAAGACTTTGATCTATCTTAAGCTCGTCCGGTAAACGGGTGATCGATAATTGGCTAAAAGAGTCGGTAACTTGATGCCTCGAGGGAAGGGATTTAGGGAATTAAGGGAGAGATGGAGGGGAGAGAGACGTGGAATTGGAGGGTAAAAGGAGAGCTTGGCCTAATTAATTAAGTGAAGCCAGTATTAATGTATACACTATATTTTATATCCCTGGATTTTCATTGGCAAAGACAACAGAAACTTTGAAGAGTAGAAATTGCATGAGAGGACATCTCAAAATGCTCCAAATGACTTCATAAATGATCAGTAACATGTTGCAATAATCTGGTTTAGGTCCTCTGATTATCGGTAAGAACGACTTTGGAGTGATTTGATATAGAATTTGGATTTGAAGAGAAAGAAGCGGTCTTCCATAGGCTTGGTGCTTGACTTGACTGGATCTGATTTGGAAATCGTCTGAAGAGAAAGAAGCGGTCTTCCATTGGAGGAGACATGGCTTGATTTATGGAGATTTAAAGATTTACTTTGCATGGATATGAAGTTAATTGGTTTGATTTGACTTATCTATAAAGATTTGGATATTTGAAGATTTTATTGCAGAATCGATTTGAAGTTAGTTACTTTTAGGAATTTGGAGTGCTTAGAAGATTATTGAACAACTTTAAAGCATTTGCATTTTTCTCTCTTTGCAAAATAAATTAATCATAGTGATTTTTTAAATGTAATTGTAGTTATTTTTTAAAATATTTTTTATTTAAAAATATATTAAAAAAATATATATATATATTTAAAAAAATATTTTTAAAGTTAACATGTCATATTAATCTAAAAATATAAAAAATATTAATTTAAAACAAAAAAAATATAAAAAATATAAAAACAACGAATCCCTTAATACCTATTTATAAGTATAATGATGTGAAGAACAATTCACATCAAACACCCTTTATATATCCCCTCCTTTCAACTTTATCTCTCGAGTAGAATCAGATTCTGGCTTTGTAAGAGCTAATTATACTATCTGTCGAAATTCTCTGGATAAAGACAACATCTTTCTCATTTCCCGCGCTGGGATGAACATTCTTAGTGGCTTGGTGTCATTGATTGAATATTATGACTGCCTCCTAACGTGAGATGTGTGTCAGTTGATAGTGACGGCCAGTTACATTTCTACACTTCCTACCAGATAAGTGTTCTTTTCCCTTGTTATGAATAGAAGAGGTGCCTCCAAGTGTTCGTCTGCTGCACTTCTGTGTAAAATTAAGCCCTAATTTTAGAAGAGCAGAACATTTTTATACATTCAAAGATGGGGCATCTCTTGCGTCACATATTATATTCTTTTTATAAACTTGCGTCGTATATCACTAATAATAAATATCCGGTGCCTTTTCTTTAATTTGTTTCCTTTTCCCACCCTTTCTTGTCCTCCTAAGGATAGAAAAAAGATACATTCGGTGGAGCGAAGTCTTGCCTTATGGAGCTGAACAGATCTAAACAAGAGCTGCATCCACAATATATATGTAGATAAAAATATACTTACAAGATTTCTTTACTCCCTTTCATGGAGTCAAATGAACTAGGAGAGAAACAAGCCAGACGCAAAGAGAGCCGGAAAGAAAGACGAACCCAAGTGCACCGCTGGCAAACCCCATAATTTCTAAAGACTCGGATAAAATAGCATCTCTCTTGTATTTGTGATCATAACCAGACTGATAATTCCAGCCATTTTTCAGTCTGCACCATGCGTCCAACTTCTCCTTCATCTTTACTTCTGCTATTCTGCCTCTCAGAATACCCAGATTTGCATCCACGATATTTGCAGATGTTCCTGCCAACCACGGTTTCAAAACTGCATGAGGATTTCATACAAAAGCTAGCACCCAATATAAATTCTTTGGTAAAGCTAAAGTACTTAGCATCACTGATAAGAAAGGAGGCAATAGTCATTCTTGTGTGTGTGTGTGTGTGTGTGTGTGTAACACACAGATATGGGAGAGGTCTCTTAATTAGGAGGATAGTTATTCATTTTGTCTAAACTAATCCCAATTTAGAAGGACAAAAGGAGGTAAATACATACCATCTTCTCGAAAGCTTTGGCATCTAACTTGGGGATGCTTGAAAGTGATCAGTTGCTTGTGCCTGCGAAAGGGAGGACTCGAGCAAGTACTGGTAGGGGAGCGAGAGGAAGCCATGTAGTCAAGGTGAAGTACTTCCTCCTCGAAACTATTGGTATATGAAGATGTGGAGCTCTGATGAATTTACGGCTGGTAAGGGAATCATGTAGCTTCAACTTGCAGAGATGCGGACACCTGTGCTCTTTTGCCCAATTAATTTATCGGTGGAGTTTCTCGTATATAGATTTTCAACTATAATAGAGCTATCGCTTTTATTTCAGGAAAATGATTTGCAATTAAATAAGTAATGTGAGGGCTTATCTTATCGTTTTGCTCTCTTTTTTTTCAATTATAAAAACAATTGGTCAAATGGATTTTGTGTTATTATTTCGTTGAATAAAACCCTATATTTGTAAAATTGAATTTTTTAAAAAAAAACTAATAGTTAATTGCTATCCAATTACTATATCATTTAAACAAACAATCTTCGCGACATAAGATGCAAATTGTATCCAGATACATGTTATTACTTGATTAGCGTGCATGATCAACAAAGAAAATCATCACCTGGGCCTTGATTGGTTTATGTGTTAATCACATGATCAGTCTTTTTTATTGAAGTGTAAGGCACGATCATCTTAATCCTAAAGTCCAAACCTTTATTTCTTGCTTAAACCAATTAGAAATCCTTCTAAACTTTGATCAAACTAGATACTGTTCGTATTCATCTACATTTTGTGTTTATTTATTAAAAACACAAAATGTTAGTGAACAAATTATAATTAATACAGGAGGAATTTTATATGATTGAAATGGGCAGACCAAGCTATGGATCAAACTCGAAGAAAATGAACTTAATGATTAACGAATATTTATATATTTTGTTTATTTGGAGATATGATGTGAATGTAATATAGTACGTTCCTACCTTTTTTTTCTCTTTTTTCTTTTCACGAGAAGAGAGATGGTGTTAAACTTATCAAGGACCATTAACTATATCTCTTACCCCGCATCTATCCTTTGAATAATTCAGTTCGAAACACACTTCGTCTCCGTCAATTTGGCCTTTAAATTAATAGCTAGTTCCACAGGTTTAGGTCTCCCGTCACTAAAGAAGCCACTCAACTATCGTAGTTTCATTTTATTTTTTTAATTGCTAGCTAGTTTCAAATTTGAAGGCAAGCAGGCTTGTGAAGTGGAAATACTCTCTCTAAATAATCCATGATAAATAAAGGGACTGCCAAATTATGCTTAGCATGAACCAAGAGAATAGGGAGGGCACGCAACTCCAGCAATAATAGAGAAGCCTTTTGGTAAATGACCTTATGTCTTAGTTTATCTTCTTCTTCTTTTTCTTAGATTATAATTCTTCAGGGATCAGGATCGATGAACAATACTCATACAAGTCCCGAAGTTCCACTGGTTTGTTAAAGCATAATATCTCTCATCTTTTCAACTAATTTCGATGCCAATGAATTCACCACTGGAGATTACGATTAAAATGATATAGAAAATACATGCTATGCCAAATGTATATCATATTGCTTTCATTAATTTTAAACTCCTCCAGTAATTACGTATGTCAACCAGGGGGTGGGAGATGCACGATTTCTTTTCAAGGGAGTGTTTTTGTTTTTTTTTTAAATGTATTTTTTATTTTAAACAATATTAAATTAATTTTTTAAAGTTTTTTTATGGTTTAAATATATTGATATCAAAAATTAAAAAAAATAAAAACTATTTTGAAAAGCTCATTGCACCACTATCTCTAACACATCATAATTATTCTATTGATTTTATTGCTAACTATAAGAAATAAGATTATCTGCTTTTTTTTCGCGAGTATATTCATTAAAAAAAAGATGATAAATTTCTGCTAGTATATTCAGTACTTTGAAGGAAAATAAATTTTGAAACCCACAAGTTAATTTAACCATTACGTGCTTAGCCATTACTCAGCAATTTTCAAGTAGTTGTTGCATGTATCGAAAGCAATTTATGAAATCCTTGCTTGTGTGTGTGTGTGTGTGTGTGTGTGTGTGTGTCCATATATATATATATATAAACTAGGAAAAAGAATGTAAAAGAGAAAGACACGGTGTCAATACACTTGAAAAGAGCGGCATTAAAGAAGGAGCACAGTGAATAAGGTTTGGTTATATATAATTACTAGAGATCACGATCATAAACGATGATTTGAAGATCCGATCATGGTGCTAAAAATCAAACAGCTAGAAAAGAGGCCAGTGCAAGAAGACCCGGTGGGGCCTGTTTTGAACAAGTGTCACGTTTATGAATCCTGCCTTAATATTTTTATGTTCGAATTCTAATTTCCCACCACGTAGCACCTTGACAACAATCCCCGCCTCGTCTTCCTGTCACGTTTTACGATAAACATACAAGTTCTTATATTAATTATTTATAAGATGGATTCAATCATGCACATCAAGGAATTATGACAGATTTTGCTTACTCCTGGTTGTATGGGTTCTCTGCACATTTCAGCTAAGCTGCTAACAGCTATCCTTCGAGTGCCTGTTAAAATTATTCAATATTACCGACCAATCTGTACTTTGATTTTTTGTGATACAATTATTCTGAGCACTTAATAAAATTAAAATATGTAGCATTTATTTATTTCATTAATATTTATTAAAATATTGGATTTTTAATATTTGCTCAACTGGGTTTAAAAAATAAAGTGGCATTTAGATAAATACTGTTTAAGAGATGTTGTGATACATTCATTAGCTTTTGCTGTGTTAAACAGATCCAGCTATAGTGGCAGGCATGGATACAAAAATGAAAATAAAATAAATACGGGGAAAATACTAATTCGAAATAGAAAATGCATTTACAATCTGATGGATTTTATTTACATGAACTCAGAGTGATCTAGTAGCACGTATAGGTAGTGCAAACTCAGATCAAAATCTAATTGCTAATGATTTCTAAAAATCAAAAGCTTTGCATTTGAAGGCATATTAGCTGCAGGGGTGATTGCCACAACTTTTCTTTATTCGGGTGCCTGGAAACATATATCATTCGCTTGGTTGTAAATCCTAGATATGATCTCACCAACCCAACATAAAAAATATTGAAAATTAAGGTTCGCAGACCTTATACGTCCCGTGCCCTTTTCTTTTCATTTGGCTGTGACGCCAGGCTTAACGCTCTTCTCGACTTATTCATATGATTTAATCTCGAGAAAGACGAGACCCTAACAATAAGTAAATTCAGTTGTGTTTCCTATTAGTGCTGAAAATACCATCAATTGCAAAACCTAATTTCTTGGAAAAAGTAGTCACGTATAACAAAACATGGTATTCTTACCGGAGGATAGAGTTGCTATAAAAATACCTTGAGATGATGTACAATCATGTATTTATGCTTGGTTGGAATGCATGGGGACCAAAGCAATGGGGGTTTTTGTCAAAAGAAAGAAAAGAAAAGCGATGGCAGTACACTTGTTATTTTGATGATGGCTGCCGAACTAGTGTACATCCCTATGCACTTTTAGTTAGGCCGAAAAAAAGTAAAGTGCATTGCGAAGACAAGATTGATCGAACGATCAATCAGAGCAAGATACCTGTAACCACTGATACTCCACTTAGTAGCCAAGACAGAAGAAGGAACGACGTTAGCTTTGTAAGAAGTGATACTCCACTTCATAAGAAGGCCAATAGTTTTGTAAAAAGTGAAATTAAATGATGACACCATCTCCACCTTCCCGGGATGAATGGACAAAATAAATTGTGTGACTTTTATTTACGCTCAAAGCTAGTCTACTTTCATAGAACGCACATCCCTGGAAAATGGAAGCTCTAGTTCCAAACAACGCCACGGCATATTTGACGGAGGCTTCAAAATTCCCATTGCAAACAGCTATGAAGTTGTAGATGGCTATCACATTTTTTTTCCCTGTTTCTCACTCTTGGTGTCTGAAATGTTCATTTCTCCACGCATAATTTCATTTTCTAAAGAAAAAATACAAATCCAGGACACCCATCCAATATTCAGTAGAGGATATTTACCCAAGTCATTGGAATATGACAAGGAATTGAATATACTCCAGCAAGGTTTTACTCACATGCCTAGCATTAGATTTCAGTGACATTTATTTTACAGGTAGCATTTTCTCAAGTACAGAGAGAAGCAACTATATGCATGCACAAGTTGGAACACAAATCCTACCCACTCAAGTGCCATGAGTCTATGGCACTGTTTTTTACACAACTACAGACAGATGTCAAGGATCTTCACATATAAACATCAAACAGACAGTCCATACCTATCTGCGCTTACATGTCCATGTCATCAAATATTTCTCCATCCTCCTCATAACTTGAGTCATCCATGAGAAATCCTTCAGCAACCAAGTTACTGCCACAAACAGAAATAGCACAACCCAAAAAAAAAAAAGAATCCTTTAACTTTGATGTCCAAAAGCTTAAAAAGACAACATAAAACAAAGCAAAACATATCAACCCACCTAAAACAGCAGAAACGGAAGCTCACAACCCTCTTTAGTTTTCTGTTGTAGAAAAAGAAATTGAAAGACCAGCTGTTGGGGGAAAAAAAAAAAGAATCCATGTGAAAACTCTTCCTTTAAGCAGAACTAATTTTTATTTGAAGGTTAGAAGGTGACAGAAACTGACATGGCTCCTTTCTCTAATGATGGGTCTGCATCAGAATCAGGATCGTAACTGTAGATTTCACACTCTGATAGTTTTACAACCTGCACCACAATATTATCACAACATTGCCTCTTGGTACAACATGCCTTTGGTTTTTTGAGTAAGCTCACCTCATCTAGAGCCTTGTATAATGTTTCCAGCAAGGAGCTGCCCTCATTTTCCTCAATCCATGCCTGCACAGATCATTGAATCAAGGAAATAAGGCTCAGAATATTTAGCACAATAAAGCTACTCATAATATCACAATTGCCATCCAAGAATCTGAAGCAGTTAGCTGGTACCCTTGATGCTTCAAACATGTAGCTATCAAAAATCTGCTTAAAAGAATCCCAGCTTTCCTCTGTGAAGAACTGGTGGGCATTCACAGCACTGAAAACCGCAATGGAGAGGAATATCGTAAATCAAGGAAACCAGAAAGAATAATACTAATGTGTCCAGGTAGAATCTGGCTATGAAACAAAACTGAAATTAAACAGAAACCAGGGCAACCATACAAACGATTAGCATCAGATTTGGGAAATGGAGAGACTTGAACTCTCAGCTCCTACTAGAGCAACAGTATGTGAACTGTCTGTCAAACCTTCTGACAACACTCCCAATGTAGTTGAGAAAGGATTATATAGTGGGTTGCCATGTCGCCCAAAAAGCTGACAGTAGCATTACCCATAATCCTCCTTTGAGAAATAAATACATTGTATAAACAAACCTTTCGACAACACTCCCAGTGTAGTTAAAGAAGGATTGTATAGTGGGTTGCCACGTCACAGGAAAAGCTGACAGTAGCATCACCCATAATCCCCCTTTGACCATCTGTGAAAAATACAAACACATAAACGATGAGATACAATGAAAGGTACAGTGTTACCTGAAATCATAATCCGGATACATGCGATATAGCGTAAGAACCAGGTAAATCAACGTCTTTCGGCTGGAATGAGCATAAAGAATAACCAGTCAAACAAACATAAGGGACTGACCAGTATTTCCAAAGCTACCTCGATAAGATATAAGATTCACCACCTGGATCTGCTCAATAAAAATTCAGCTGGTGACGATGAGTCTGTATCTGAAGAGTTCCCAAGATAATCAAGCATCTAAAGTGGAAGCAGTTATGGAAACCACCACCACCACCACCCAAAAAGAAAGAACTAAAATTTAGATCTAAGGTACCAAAACTCCACCATCAAAAATAATATTTTGCAATTTTGCATCTTCTACGGGACTGCATAATAATCTTAGGGGAAATATAATTAAAGCATCTAAAGTGGAAGCGGTTATGGAAACCACCACCACCACCACCACCCAAAAAGAGAGAACTAGAATCTAGATCGAAGGTACCAAAACTCCACCATCGCAAATAATATTTTGCAATTTTGCACCTTCTAAGGGACAGCATAACAATCTCAGGGGAAATATAATTAGACAACTCGACCAAGAGATAAGAAAAAATAAAAAACAAAGGAAGCATGCAATGCTTTATTGAATTAAATATTCCAGAATCACCTCATTCTCCAAACTGAGTGAGAGCTTTTTGTCCGTTCCTGTGTGTTTACCTTGAGAAAACACAACACGCATGTATATATGTTTTAAAAAAAAGAACAGATTTCAAAATCAAATTCCAGTAAGTCACAGATTTCAATTTCGGACTTACAAGAGTAAGGTTCTAGATATCCCTTAATTGTTCGTTCTCCGAGATTTAAATGACTTAAGAATTCATTCATTCTGGACCCATAAAAAAGGCACAAAATCAAATTCAAAATGACAGATTATGAAAAGGAAACTAAGGGGAGGAAACAAACAAAACTAGAAGAGATTTTTACCGTTCCAGCGGCGTATATTCTAAGAACTTCATGCTGAATGTTTCTGGAAAAAGAATAAACAAAAACAACAAGCACAGCATGGAGACAGATCAGTTAGGTTGAAGGAGATAGAAATTGGTCACAAACAACTCAATTCGGTGCTAATTGAGAAATAAACAAAGGGAGATGATTGATTAGTGTACCTGAATTGAAGTCGAGATCTGAAACAATTTACCGTGATTTTTTGCTAGAATTTAAGCGGTTTTTTGTCGGAGAATCGATGAGGTACGAACCCGGAATTCTATCGAATATTCGATTGTAATTGGTTGCTGGTTTGGCCTTTATTTTTAGATAAGGTTCGTGCGTTGACTCGACATTGTTGGGCTGGATTAGACTCTGACCCAGTAGCCCTCCAAGAACGACCTGAGAAAGTCCGGTTGGCTGGCTATGGCCTTGGGTTTCTTCGACGAAAACGTTTCGATCACATGAGATAATTTTTCGATTTTTTATGTGGGAGAAATTTTCAAAACAAGGAAAAAAGAACAAGAAGATAAAAGGTGTAATCATTTTATTTTTTTTAATGATTATTCTTTGCTGGTTTAATTACACGTGTATATTTTTTTTATAATAATGTTTTGTGTTCCTTTGTCAGGCACGTGACCCATTTTTCATAAAAGCTTTCACGAGGTCAGAAGAATTTCGATTGTAGAACTCAAATTTGCATCAAACTCTTCGACTTCCAATTCATCAAGTATTATCAATAAATAATTTAGTATTATTAAAATATTAATTTATTGACTCGCATCCATGTGCTCTACGTAGCTTAAATCAAGCTCAACATATTTTTTTTTAAAAAAATAAAAAAATAGATTTAAAAAAAAATCCCATGTGTTCTAAATCTTCAACTTTTTAGTTTATTACATGATAGATGTAGAATCACTTCAATACTGAATAATAAAATTTAATAAAAACTAACAGGTGAATAAGAGAGCTGGAAAAAAAAATGGCACTGGGAAAAGGATCACACACATTGGCTTTTATTTATTTATTTCTTGTTTTATAAAAGATGGACAATTTATTGTCAATTATTTAAAAAATAAATCTAATAATTTAGAGTCCAATCCTAGTGGGGTCAATGAAAAACTCGATTATTTTAAAAATAATATTAATTAGATTAATTAGAGACAACTTATATGACCCATTATATCAATCAAGGTAACCAGATCAATACCTTGATCGAGTCTTATAACCACGAAACCCGCAAGAATTTGAAAATCTAAAAAAACACATTAAATGCAAAGTGGCCATCGCCCATGACGACATAGCTGGCAATTCAACCCGGTGAGATTTGCGAAATTGGACCTACGGGCTTGACATGTCCATTACACCTGCCAAGTATCTCGTTGCTCGATTTTTTTTTTAATATAATAGAGGTTATAATTTAACATATTTCTTTATAATTATATTAAAAATTAAATTTTTACAAACATTACCCGTTAAGAATCATTTTCGACAAGCTCTCTCGATTCTTACTGATTTATTTTTCATGTGTTTAGTTGTGTATTGATCCTAAACTATATGGAATGTTATAAAAAACAATGGAGTATCGGGAAAAAAAAAGTTATATCAATATTAAATTAGGCATGGGAGTTTAAATTTAAAATTTTTGAACTTGATTGTTTAGATAACCTAACTTTTAAATTAATATTTGTAAAAAATATTCTAACATGATTTATTGACTGAGTAGATTTAAATCGAGAAAAAAATAAAGAAAGAAAGAAATTATTATATTGAATTTATTTTTTATACAATAAAAAATATAAAAATCAATTTATAATTAGTTAGGTCTGAAGTAATAAAATTCAATAAAAACTTAACTAAATTAAAAATAAATAAACAAATGGCCACCAAACAAAGCCATGTGCCTGTACAGAAAGGTCCAGGGCCAGAGGCGGCCGACGAGTTTGAGCCTCTCTTTTTATTTTCATTTCATAAAGGGGCTGTCCCCTCTCTTATTATTATTATTTTAAAAATAAGCTATCCATATAAATAGTTAAACGGATCCCAGTTCATGTTCTAGCTGCATTGATAATTACCTTGTTGATCCAAATAAAAGACTAACTCTTGTCTACTTATCCGTGGCAAATATCCATCCTATCCCTTGCTCTCCAAATTTAATTGTTTGGCAGGGAAAAAAACATAAAATTCTGGTCATTGACAGCTGGACTCGGATAAATCATTAAAAAATGATTAACCTGCAACTTTTTAAATACCGGAACTTAAAATCAGACCCTTTGGAAACCAACCCCCTCCCCTCCATGCATCAATATTGTTTACTATTAATCCAATTATTACTACTTGCTATGGCTATTAAATCCATTATTTTCACAGTGACATCTCCCGATGTTAATGTTTCATGACTTTTAGGAAAATAATATTTCTTTAGTTATATTTAACCTTTTTAATTTAATTCTGAGAGTATAAACTACGGCAATCATTGATAAAGGCAAACCAGCCAGTTATTTTATCAATTTTGAAGTCAACTCACCAGATACAAAACAAGGGTCAGCAAGAACTAGTTTAAAGGATCCGCTGTGTCGTTGGAGGGATTATTATTTTTCTTTTTACATCAATAAAAAATATTTAGAATATCAGTATCGCCATAGGTAAATCTTTAAAAAAATTATTTATTTTTTTATTTAATTTAAAATTAAAATTAAATTATTTTATTATTTAAGTTGCTCTGACTATTTAAAAGCAACTCAACTAGTTATTAAAAAGGACTTGAGGATTGAGGATAAAATTGATAGAAAAAAAATATTTCTGTCTAACTTTTTGTTTTTAAGATTAAAATTAAATTTCATGATAATTTTTTTTAATATAACTTGATTAACTATGGTGGTTCATTGACTCAATTGGTTTAAAAGCAACCTTATTAACTTATAAAAAAACAAGGATAAAATAAAAACAAGATAAAAAAATCAACCTAAATTGTTTAAATTAAATTGTTTAGGGCTACTACAACATAATCTAGTTGACTTCATATATCCAAAGGTAACCTAGATGTTTATTGAAAAATATAAAGAAAAAATCAAGGAAAAAAATAAAAATATATTATTTTTTTCCAGTGTAAAGTAGTTTTCTTGTTAAAGTGATTTACATAAAAAATTAATTATTTTTTAATATATGATGATGTTATGAAAAATAAATTGAAACTATCAGGTTATAATATGAAAAACAAGTTAAAAAAAATGTAATGATATTTTAATTTTTCTTTTCAAGTATATTGAAATAACATGCATCAAAATCTAACGTATAAAAAAATTAAAATAAGATGAATTTGAAAAAAATAATAATTCAAATTTTACTACTCAAATAAACAAACAATAACAAAAAGAATGAAAATTAATTTTGATAGATAAAAAATTAAAAAATAACAAAATAATTTTTTCAATCTTGTAAATTATCTCAAATAACACAAATAACAATCAAATGAATAAACACTAAAACTAGTAAATAAAAAAGATAATCAAGAAAAGAATAATAGAAAAACAAATGATAAAAAACAAGGACAAAAACTTTATATAAAAGTTAAATTAAATTAAATTAAATTATAATAAGTAAAATTAAAAAAATCATAAAAATTTAAAACAAAATACTTATCAGTTAAAAAATAATAATAAGTAAATTTAATATAACAAGGAAATTATATAATTTTTTATTCTTTAAAGGAGAGAATAACAGCCCTGAAATATTATTTTCTTTAACAATATTAGTAAACATATAATACAGTTGAAGGTTTATATGAAATAAACGCGGGAGTGAAAAAAAAAAGAGCTGAATTGAAAAAAAAACCCTTCGCTGTTCATCCATTTCCCAACTCCTGTAGGGTAATCAAATTCTACACATGTAATTTACATATCCAGCAAGCGGTCTGGCTTTTGGGTTTTGGCCGGAAATTGACCCGCCTTTCTCGAAATACGCTCACCACCCTGTTGCTGCCCACTTTCTAAATTCTTACATACATAACGCATACAAAATAAAAACGAAAAACAGATCTCCAACTCCCTCGTCCTTCTCAGGAGGGAAAAATCACTGAAAGGGTTTCCATATATATCGAAACAACCAGAGCTTCTTCTTCCTGCTTTACAATAATAATTTTATCATGTCCATGTCAGAAGCATGCGTGATTCTTTTTGCTATCATGCTTTTGCTGATCAGCTCTAAAGAAGCGGCGTCGTTTCAGTCGGGATCCCGTTCGATCCTCCGAGCTGTAAGCGGCGAAAACAAAGCGGTGGTTGATTACGCTGTCGATTTGAATAGCACGAATTTCGATTCTGTTCTTCGTGACACTCCCGCCACTCACGCCATCGTTGAGTTTTTTGCCAACTGGTCAGTTACTCTCCATTCCAAACCACCTAACTGTTTCATTTATTTATTTATTAAATGAAGTGGCTTAATTTTAAAAAATTTTAGCTTTGAAATAGGAAATTATTTTATGTATTAATCAATAAAGCAGTGATTCTCATCACATAACTATAGATGAATTTCCTAGAGGGATAATCAAGAACTGAATTGTGATAAGCTTCTAGAGAGTAGTGCAAGGATTAAAAATTCTTTTAATACAAACTGTACTTTTTCTGCTCAACAATTTTTAGGAGCAATGTGTTCGTTAGTTTGATTATACCACAAGATTCCATCATTTACTCAGTTATATTCCATCGAGGAAATAGAAAGACAGTTATAGCAGAAAAGACTGTTACTTTGTGGTGTTGGTTATGTCTTCTTCTTTTTTTATACTGGCTTCTACAATTCAGTTTACAGAATTCAATGTACTGAATTCAGTGAAGATTTTGCCAAAAAAAGAAAAGAAAAGAAAAGAAAAGAAAAAGAAAGACACTGAATACTGCAAAATTAAAAAATTTGCAATGCCTTCCCTTTTATGGAAGCACTGTAGAATTTCCCCTATCTGACCAATATAGTATAGTTTGGAATTCAGCTGTTTGACAAAACATGAAATGTGAAAATTTTCAATTGGATCTGTTTTAATCACATAGTAGTCAGTTTCTTGTTCCAATTCGTATTGTGTCTGTTAGACTTTCCATAAAACATCTTGGTCATATTTAATCACATAGTAATCAGTTTCTTGTTCCAATTCGTATTGTGTCTGTTAGACTTTCCATATAACATCTTGGTTATATTTGATGGATTGACTGTTGAATATCATATATAGAGTAGCTTAAAGAAAGGTATCAAGACTGAGAAAATGACAGAAAGAATACAGCAGTGGTGCAATGAATATAATTAACGTTTTATGTCTGTTATAATTATTAATTTTGATACTTGTTGCTGCATTGGGGTCAACTTACTATTCATCACTTTGTGTATTTAGCAACTGTTACAAGAGAATCGAGTTCTCATAACCTCATATAAAATTTGATATCTTCTCTTGTGTCACTGTTTCAAAGCCCCCCCTAAATATTTTCTCCACATGATCCACAGTTTATTGTAAGGTATAATAGAGTAATGTTGCTTATGCTGGTTGCTAATGTAGCCTGTACTATTTCATCAATTTGTGTTGATTTTCCAGAGCTGAAAAAAACATTTGCAGTCTGAAATGATAGAAGAACTTTACAATAATAAAGCTTTATTTGTTTAGGCTATCATTCCTAAGACTAGAAACACTTCTAGATGGTTTTTTTAAGCTACTCAGCTCTCACGGGCCACCTTGGGCCCATCTGCTACAAGCTTAAAAGGGATATAAAATTCCTTCTTCAGTTCATGGTTTAAAGTGGAGACAACCACTTGGTGCACTGATGTTTTAAGCTGAGAGGACAAAAGTATATTCCTTTCAGTTTACTGTTACTTCCCTGATGATCACTACCCAGTGGTCCATGCGAGTCAATTTGGCCTTGTGTTGGTTTTTCCATGATTTCTCCTTCATCTCAATTTGGCTTTGTTGAAATTTTGATATTTCATGGGATGATTAAACAATTAAAGATTCTAATCGCTTAAACTATACTAGTAACAAATTTTTAAGCTGATTAAGTAGTCTTTGGCATAGATACGAGATTTTCTGCCTTTATCCAATTCATTTTACACAAACACATGTAGAATCATGTATCTGCTGGCCAAATTTTGGTTTGTTCTCTTCTATGTTGTCTACTACTGGATGTGTTGGATTCTCAAAACCGGGTTGATCTGTTTGCATGCGTAACAATAAATTGAATACCTATTTTACTCAACCAACAAAAAATTATTAAATTGTCAAATCATCAAATAATACAGCAACATATTCTCATGCAGATTATTTGTTGAATCATATCTTGTTAATCGCAAAACCCCTTCTCCCTACATGAAAAGAAAGCATCTCTACATGTGTGGTGAAATGCCAGTTATTACATCTTCTATATGATTGATGTATTGCTCATGTCTTCTTTTATACAATATCATTAAGTTATATGACTCTGTTTCCTCTATGTGCAATCACTGTCTTTTTCAGGTGCCCTGCTTGCAGAAATTATAAGGTATTGTATCTTACTTTTTTGAATTAGCTGTTTTTGTTTTTTTACCTTATTCTGTGAGCTTCAAATGTGCAGCCCCATTACGAGAAGGTTGCAAGGCTTTTTAATGGGCCTGATGCTGTGCATCCTGGCATTGTATTGATGACAAGGGTGGATTGTGCTTTGAAGGTATATGTATACTGTCTTCTTGATTTTTTTTATACATGCTGTGGTCTTATTCTACTCCTTCCAAATTATTTTGCAGTGCACAGAAAATTACTTGTTTCCATAAATACTTAAATTGGGCTTTCTTAGGAAAACTTTATGTCTGCACAAATTTAAAAGAGAAAAAGGACAAAGGCTGAATGTGTATCTTATTGTACGGAATAATTATAAGAGTGTCTTTTGTTACAGCACATCTAGATAATGTATTTGAAGGCAATACTTTATTGGTTTTCCAATTCTTGTTTTCATGTCCTTGGTATGTTGTGTATCCCTTCTCACAGTGCCCTTTGCCATAACCCTAGTTACATGTCGAAAGTTGGAATGCTGTGTACTAAGCTTTTGTTTTTAATAACTTTTCTAAAGAATTGTTTTTTCCCAATCTTGAATGGACTATCTCTATGGTCTGGGAAGACCATTTCATCAAGTGTCTCATGAAACTTGTATGTTTTTCTAATTGACAAATATATGTTCATTTGTTTTCGAGAATTTCTATTGCTAGTCATTTGCAGTTATATGGAATTTCTAAAGGTTGCGAAAGGATGAAATTTATAACCCAGGCTTTGATAAAAAAGTGTTCCAACTATATCAAATGATTGGTGATTTGTGCAAAAGATGGTAGTTGATCATATTGGCACAAATGTCTTCTGACCCCATCACACTATTGGTTTAGCTTTCTCCCATCAATGATTCTGTTTGTAAAGTTTCTGCTCTCTTAGCTCTATTGCAGTCTCAATTGATAAACATGGGATACTTGGTGATTAGTCCTTTAACTTGTTTGGCAGCACAGATAAACAATAAACTCTGTAATAAATTTTCTGTGAGTCATTATCCTATGTTATTTTGGGGTCCACCTTCTAAATTTGCATCTCACGGTGTGAAACCTAAAGAAGAGAAGAGTGAAATACGCATGATTGATGATGGACGGACAGCTGAACGTTTGGTTAGTTGGATCAATAAGCATTTGGGCAGGTATGGGATACTCCTAACTATCACTTGTTTAAGTGAAATCTTCATATTGTAATTTACATACCTTTACTTCAAATGTTTGTGATGTTAAAATTTATCAATATCGTTCCTATTAAACATTCATGTATCAAATTTCTCTGTAAGTAGAAAAAAATTGGATAAAAATTGTATTTTCCATGTATTCCCTTAAGTCAGTCGAATTTTTTTTTTCCTGTGGTATTGTGATTTTTTTTTTCTGTGGTAGTGCTAGTAGGAAAATGCTTCTATGTCATATTTTTATTGCATTATGTTTGCGACATATGCACGTGATAAATTCTTTTGTTAATTTTGTGATATAAGTGCTTAACTACAGTTTAGGTTTATCTTGAATATGTAAAATCAGAAGATGCTGTATGTGCTAGAGTCACCCACAGCTTGTTCCTTGTGCTCGTTATTTTTTTAGTCAGAGAAATGGGCTGTTGTAGTGCATTGACATATGTTTTCTTATTAACTTTATTTTTTAATTGAAATCTGTTGTTAGAAGTTTCTGATTTTGGCAATGTATGCTTTATTGTTTCTGTAATCCTGGATGTTGGCTTCACCCCTGTGCCCTGTTACAACCTTCTTGATTGTTTGCAGCTCATATGACTTGGACGATGAGAAATTTGAAAATGAGCATCTTCATTCAAACACATCAGACCCTGGACAGGTTTCTGTTTTCATAGTTCAGATTTGCTTTGTTATTTTTAAAAACAATAATTTCATTAGTTTAATATATTAACTTCTATGCTGCACAACTTGTGTGAAAGATTGCACGTGCTGTGTATGATGTTGAGGAGGCTACAGCCTTTGCTGTTGAAATCATACTCGAACACAAGGTAGACATTTCCCCTCTGGTTATGTTTCATGGGGGTGCATACTCATTTGCACTGTCTCCTTTCTCCACTCATGATTTAAATTCTTGTTCTGCAGATGATCAAACAACACACTCGGGTTTCACTCATTAAATTTCTTCAACTTTTAGCGGTTCATCATCCTTCAAAGAGGTAAAGACCATCTTCTTTGAATGAAACTTTCCATACTCAATCCAGTAATTACTTCGTTCATCTACTCTAGATTATTTGTATTAGGTGCCGGAAGGGAAGTGCAGAAGTGCTTGTGAACTTTGATGATTTATGCCCACCAGATATGTGGTCACCTGACAAACAGGAGGTAGTCAGTAATGGCAAGGGCATGCTAGGGAATTTCCAGATTTGTGGGAAAGAAGTTCCTCGAGGATATTGGGTAGGTGCTTTTCTCTTTTGATAATATTAAGCATTAGCCTACCACAGCCAATTTAGGACTGAAGTGTAGAGTAATCAAATTGAACTATTTAGGCATGTTTTGAGGTGAACTGACAGTGGTAGCATGTATATAGTTTTGGCTGATGTATTTTGATATTTTGGATTGTGTTTAAATGTATATAGTTTTTGCGGATGGATTATGATGTCAAATCTACAATTACATTTCATGGGGGTGCATACTCATCTGCATTAATGAGTTTGGAAATGGTATCATGTCAGTTAATTTCAGTGAGATAGCTGACAATTTTTGAACTAGGACTTGCTCTGTTAAATCACCATATTTTTTAAAATTATTGTCTATGTTAGTGCTTT
Organism: Populus ilicifolia; assembly: GCA_015708895.1. Lineage (NCBI taxonomy): Eukaryota > Viridiplantae > Streptophyta > Magnoliopsida > Malpighiales > Salicaceae > Populus > Populus ilicifolia. The sequence goes on from SRLM01000224.1 coordinate 870,059, forward strand.
GTTTGGGCTGTTTTTTTCTTCCTCTAGCCATTGCTTCAAATAAGTGAAACGTGGGGGAACATGGTATCATTTTATTCATTGTTTTCAATATAGAGGACTGCGTCATTACATTTCTGTAGCTTTTCAGTAATTTTAGTGTTTGCAAGGCACTCATTCATCTATACGATAAGAGCTAACCAAGTTCATAAATTTTCAAAAAATCCATTCTAATGCAGCTTCCATCATTTAGTTTTTGTGTAGTCCTTGTAGTTTTAGATTTTTTATTTTTTTTAGAAACTGAAGATTTGTTTGTGAGATCAAACAATGATGTATGCCTAAATTTTGTTAAAGATATTTGTTACTGCCCTTTCTTCCTATGGTTAGCTTATACCATTTTGTGCCATATGTTTAACCATGTCTTATTTCTTGTTACTTTGCAAATTGCTAGATTGATTTTTAAATGGCCTTGTGTGTTCTTTCTCAGATGTTTTGCCGTGGCAGCAAGAATGATACCAGGGGCTTCAGGTAACAACCTATTCTCCTTCATTCAATTATTTACAGGACTAATACTTTGTTTAGAATGTTTTAAGTTTTGATATAGCAATTTATCCGGTTATCCATACACTTGAGGCAGCGAGTTCATGTGTAGTAGTGCTACTTTACTTGATATGGCAAGGCGCATCCAACCTAAGCCTAACCTACTATTTTGTTAGTCTTGTATCTGTTCTGTTCGATTATTCCTCATAGTGAGTTCTTCAGCTTGCTTGGAAAGGCTATGTATATTAATAAATGTGAATCATATATTGTCATGTTCTGAGGCCAATCATCTCCATTGTACCATCACTTGTTAGTTTTTATGGCCGAAATGGAGGAGCGATCCGCTGCTTCAATTTTCTGAACATTTTCCAAGATCATAGGCAAAAAATTGCAGATTTGCCATCAGATGCAAGAATCATTCCCTTCTACTGATAGCATTAGCTCGCTCTCACCTCTGAAATAGCAAAATTAAAGTGCATGGCAGTTTAATTTTTTGGATTGGAAAAGAGCATAAATTGCTTTTACTTTTTGTGTGCCATTAAACTTGCGTATGAGTTTGGATTCTTATGATGGCTTCTATTAACATGTTTATGAGATGGTTTTTAGTATTTGTTGCTGCTTGAGGTTTATCTTCTCTTACAAAAGAAGGCATATCTGTTGTCAGTAATATAAAACTTGGCATCTTAAGTAGTGTTTTCTCATACCATGGAAACCAAACCCCTGTTCTTGTGGAACAAACTATAACGGTTATAAAATTCCGCTACAGTTGAATTGTTTAACGAATTACCTTCCTTGATTCATTATTTTGTTTCTTCATTTGCAGCTGTGGTTTATGGGTTCTACTGCATTCACTCTCTGTGAGGATTGAGGATGGAGAGAGCCAGTTTGCATTCAGAGCTGTATGTGATTTTATCCACAACTTCTTTATTTGCGAGGATTGTCGTCAACATTTTTATCAAATGTGTTCAAGGTAAAAACAAATCAGAATAAGTTAGCTTTAGGTTCTCAAGCTCCTTCCAACTTATATAGGCTGTTCCAATTTGCAGTGTCACCGTCCCTTTCAACACATCCCGTGACTTTGCCCTTTGGTTGTGGAGTACCCATAATAAAGTCAACAAGAGATTAATGAAAAAAGAAGCTTCTCTAGGAACCGGTGACCCCAAGTTCCCAAAGGTTATTTGGCCTCCAAAACAGCTCTGCTCTTTATGTTACCCCTCTCATAACCGGAGAGAAAATGCAACCAGCCAAATAGATTGGGACATGAATGAAGTATACAAGTTCTTGACTGGTTATTATGGCAAAACACTTACATCTTTGTACAAGGAGAAGGTTCATCTTGGGGATGAAGTGACTGATGGGGCTATTGTAGATCTGGTGGCGTCAACAAATGCAGTTGTGGTTCCTGTGGGGGCTGCGTTGGCAATCGCTCTTGCTAGCTGTGCATTTGGAGCGCTTGCTTGCTGCTGGCGTTCACGGCAAAAGACCCGGAAGTATTACCTCCAACTACACTCTTTAAAGAACATTTGATATTAGCGGGGACGATAAGTTTTTTCAAATTTGATAAAAAGTATTAAACCGAAGTTTAAAATGTTCAGGTGAATTTTCTTATTTGTTTTCCTTCCCCAATATTTCAGGCCAAGGAGAAGCTGGAGCTAAGATAAAAGGACAAAACTATACACGGTCATTAAGGTGCCCAGTCGGGTTCAATCAGGCTCTGAATAGGTATCCAGATTACAATCTCACTGACCTGCTTTGAGGTCCTACTCTGTACCATATTTTGAAAATTTCCTTCTGATTACGCTTTTGGATTGTACAGATTAATATTATAATTTCAGTCTTACAAGCAATCATTATCTCCCTCTTTTTTTTTCTTTTTTTTTGTTCTTTTTATCTCACTTTAAAAAACTGCAATGATCCACGGTTTAGGATATTTTTTTCTCCTGAGGAAAAGGATGGATCTTACTAGAAATTGAATCTGCTGTTTTAAAATAGTATGACCGATCCCTTCCATCCGCTGGATTTTACATCTGACATGAGAGATTAGTTCAGTGTCAAGTTTTTGAACACAAGCACGATGTGTTAGCTCAGAGTCTGCGTTTGCTGGTGTGAAAATCTTTTCTATCCAACTTAATTTTTTTCCCTGCAAATTATGTGGTTGAATTATATTTCTTTACGGTGGATTAGGCCTCTTCTGTCCTTGGGACTCTGACTGTTACTAGTCTAGCTGATGTAAAACTTTGTCTCAAGTCATGCGGTATTATCGCAAAGAGATTGGATATCAAATTCTAGTCGCTACGTATAGAAAGAGAGGCTTGCCCTCGTTAGGTAAGCCAAAAATAATGGAAAAGAAAAAACTGATTTTGGAGTTACAAGAGGAAGAGGAAAGCAACAATAACAGATTAAGAGAACGAACTAGTTTTTATTTCTAGCGGCAATTTAAGACGTCTAAGGATCTTTCCCATTCAATTTAAATCCTTGCATTGTGCTTCGCGTGCCTGAAATAATCATGATAACAAGGGACCTTACATGTGATGATGAGCCCAAGTTTCAGTGAAGAATGTCTATAATTATGCCGATAGATATGATTTCAGGCACGCGAAGCATAATGCAAGGATTTAAGTTCTTTGCTTGCTCCTTTTATAGAAGGTTGGAAGAAACCACCCAAGATTAGTGACATGGGGGGTTTTTGTCCAGTTATGTGGGCTTCTCAATCCTCATCTTATAAAATCATCATGATTTTTAGTGAAGAGCATAACCAACTGCAGAAGTTCTTTCCTAAGACAGAATTGCAGGAAAAAATGGGTGTCCACAATTCGGACTGCTCCAGTTTGGGAAGCTTTCAAGTCCCCCAAGATCAAGTAATTTGGTTTTCCCTGTTACAGATATGAATCCAGAGATTCCGCAATCAAACTGAACGCAAATAACAGAACCAATTGATATTTCAAGTAGAAGTGCTATGTCAGCTTCTTCTTCTTCTCGTTGATATGTAAATGCTAAACTACTAGAAAACCAAACGACAAGCCTTCAAACATGAGCAAGTATATTTTAGTTGATAATTTGACTTATAATTTCTTCACATATATGTTTGTATATACAGTGGAACTTATTTGACTGTACAGAGTATTTAAATGATGGAGCAGCAACGAAAATGCATATCTAAGAATCTAAATCACAGTTGTTTTCCAGGGAACCGTTGTTTATCTCCCTGACAACAATAAGACTTTCTTTCAGAATCCAGAACCCATTGAACTTTTCCCAGTGAGAAAGCACAATGGAAATTTGATCTTTCTTTTTTTTTACAGTTGACAATGAAACTATCTCCATCTATCTTGAAACAAAATAGTAACTTGACACTTGACGGAGTCTAATGAACATTTATTATATGTGGCCGAGGCTGCAGGGTTGACTGCTCAGCATCTTCATCATATGAATGAATTGATGAATTTGGAGGCGCCTAATGATCAACAACGCAGTCAAAAAATAGGAAAACCAAACTTGATGAGCATTGAGTCTATAGTCAGCTCAACATCTTATCTTCAATGTAGAAAAGAAGCATAGGGTTGTATCCTGTAGCCAGAACTCACCTGATGGAGGCGGCGACGCTGGAGAGCAGTTAGTGCTTTTAACATGACATAGATTGGTAGAATAATCCCAGCAATTCTTAGAAATATCAACTGTCAAACAGAGCAAGAAAGTGTAAGCCTGTGCTTTTCACACATGATTTTCATCAATGTTTTTTCCAAATAAAATAGTAATCCAACTTGTTTTACCATAAACACTGGGAATGAGATATTGTTGGATCCATTAAGAATGAGAGGAAGAGTGTGCCTTAGAATTAAAAGAACCATGAACTGCAAAAGAACAAGAAGAGTGATCAGATTGTAGAACACCATGACGCAACGAGATTTCTATTAAAAATTTTTTTAAGAACATTGTCTGATAAAATAGAAACATGTACTTCTGAGAAATGAATGCCCATAACATTTTGTATCTCTTTCATATGTCAAAGTTCGCCGGGGAAATATCCTCTATAATTTGATCAAAGTAGAGAGACTTACAATCACAGCAATCAAGCGACAGTAGATCGTGTTTCTTGCAGTTGAAGCTGAATACTCATAATAGTCAGTATTCAGGAAGTTATGATCAGATGAGACCACTGCTATGAAGCGAGGACCATTTAACTCCCTTCTAGACGTCTCCCAATTTCCCCTGATAAAAATGTTGGAGCACATTGTTGAGCTTCTAGTGAAATGGAAAAACAATTAGATAAATGTGATACGAAAACCAAGAAGCACTCCAGATTACCTAAAGTTCATTGGAAACCCAATTTGGAACAGGGGTGGTGGTGCTGTATAACCAGGCTTGAACTCCTGAAACCAATCCAATTTATTATCATTAAAATTATGGTTCAATTTGTTGATGGCAAAGACTAGACCCTCTTGTAAACGACTAAGATTCCCTACAGCCAAAGAATAGTAACTAGATTGAAGCTATATGAAAGAACGAAACACACCTGGAGGCATATCTCACAGATAGTGTTACCCTTCTCATTACACCACCTCTGTATACACCTACGATGAGCATACTGTAATATGAAGAACCAGTCAGCCATGGCAAGCTACAAGTGATCACTACTGAAGGCCAAGTCAAATGACTTTAAAAGAAACATGTTAAACTGGAACAGTTGGCAACAATCATATATAGACCGATGCATCCTCTATCTATATGACATTATGATATTGCAAGCTGGTTTAATGACAAGACAAACATCAACTCAACTTTTTATATTTAGTATACTGATCTTTGTTTACTGGAAACAGGAAAACACCTTCAAGTTTTCTTGACTGCTAAACAGTAGGGGGGGAAAGAAGCAAGGTGACATATGGGAGGAATACGATCAAATTACTATATCAACCCCACCTAGAACACGCCAACAAACAAATCCCTGGGGGTAGATTATTTAGGTATACTTTTCAACTATAAACAAGAAAACTGACGTCACCTGGCCCAAGTTAGGCACGTCTCAGTATGTTTTTCAACACCAAACATGCAAATGCAGATCAACCAACCCAACTTAAGAACTTTCACCAACATTGATGCTTGACTGCCTCGGCTATAAGCTATCTACCAAACTTTCCATTTTCCTCCAGGAAAATAAGGAGGGTGTCAATGTTGATGGGATGGCATGTCTATAATGATCATGATATTGACTGTTTTTGTGGCTTGATGTTGCATCAAATAAGATGTGACCTGCTGTAAATGCCAGTTAAGCACGAGCAATGATAAGGGTTTTTCAGACACATCTCGCCATTACCAGAAGCCTATATGAATCAAATTATCAGTGAACCAAATAACCAAACAGTCCACTTACACGAAGAAGGAAAATATTTGGTTTGGTCTTTTGGGATGAAAGAAGGTAAACCTTCTGGTGGATAATTATCTCCCTAAAAGGCGAAACAATTATCCAGAAAGGCCTAAGCGTCGAGTTTCAAACTTAATGACTTCCACTCCGAACTAGTTGTAAACTCACCTTGAATTCCAAAGTTGATAAAAAAAAAAGTAACAAAAATATATTTAGCAGTTAACTAGCACTCGTTCTCATGTGCATCAAAAGAACATATAATTCTCCAAAATAACTAATATGAATGATTTTTTTTTGGATTGATAAAAAAATAAAAGCTTAACCAACCTTCAAACTACCACAACAAGAACATGGTGTCTCCATATTAGAATCTTCATCCTCATCCTGGCATATCCTGCACTCCACCAATTTCCTCGGAGTTGATATATCCCCAAAATCCAGTTTCTGGAAAGATTTATCAATTTTTGTGTCAGACGCTGTGGCTTGCATCGACAGGTTTCTGCTCTCAATTGCAGCTTCTAAGGTGGATTCAGTTATCAAACGATTCACCAGCAATACAAAGTGATCCCCCATCCTCCAATTCTCAAAAAAAGCCGACAATTGATGAAATCTCAATCAGTGTTCAGGAACTCCAAGCCCAAAACCAAGCTGTTGTTCTCCACTATAGTCCCCTTGAAATAAAAAATCACTGTAGTTGGAATAAAACAAGGAAAAATTTACGATAAGTACTATAACAAAAACAACCAAAAAAAAGGTTACAGAAAAAGAGGATGCAAACATAAAGAAGGAAGGAAAGGGGGCCGAGAGCGAGAGACAACTTCGTGGAGTAAGGCTTTAACAAAACTGGCAAACAAATAGGATCACGCAAAGAGACCAATAATGACAAGAAATGGCAAAGACCCAGTTGAGGAAAATGCAACTATAAGCATTAAAAACGCACAAAAACAAAACACAACACAAAAGAAGAAGAAGAGAAACCCAGAAAGGAAAAGCGGAAAGACAAAAGAGCAAAAGAAAGAACCCTCTCAGATGCAACAAAAAGGACAGAACTTTACAAATTCAAGGACTAAAAGGAATAAGCATCAGCAGAAGAAAAGGTGATGGAACGGAAAAGACGACAGAAAAGTTAAGTGTTTAAGAAAGGAGAAACTTGCGTGCAAGAAGGGGATCGTGATTTCTTGAAGCTAAGAATAGGTCTTACAATGAAGCAAGAGATTGAGTGAAGGGAGTAGAAAATTTAAAGAGAGAATCCATTCAATCTCACTGTACATTAAAAAAGCTCCTTCCTTTCAGCAGACAAGGAAGACCACCTGCCTCTTTTCTCGCAGTCCCAGACGGGTGAGTTTGTTTGTTTAGAGTTTAACATGTTCATGACTCTGGTATTTATAGAGGACACCATCTAAGGTCCATTAAGTTCAGTGAATTACAATATATGCAGATGTAACTAGTTTAAGTACTTTCTGACTAGTAAAAAGAGATTGCTCTTTTTTTTCTTTTTCTGTTTTTTCCTTCAGTAATCGATAAGGCTATCCAGCCCTCGATTATTTTTAATGAGTACGCCTACATTTTAGATTTTGAAATGTACAGAACTATTTTGTGGATGTTTTCTTAAGTAATATGACATTAAAATATGAGTATTTGGGATGTAAATTTTCAATATTCATTTTCTGAAATTGCCATGAACTTTCTTGTTTTACATCTAGCTATCTTTATTTATAATATCTTAATGATCTAAAATTAACTTAATTTGATGGAAAGAGTCCCTGTTTTTATGCTGGGAAGTGAAGGGTTTGAGTCAAAAGGACAAATAACTCATCTCTAAATCCCATTCCATCTCTAGATTTTATCTTTTCATATATAATATATAACGTAAGTGTAAAATAGGTTATATTATTATCTGATAAATTATTAGGATTTACATGTACTAGTTTTTTTTACCAATAAGAAAATCTTGATACTTCTCAAAATTATAAAATTTAGCTCAAAATTATAAAATTTAGCTCCAATCCAGAGCATAGATAATAGTTGAATAGATTAATCAATTAATTCAGAAAGATATTAATTTATTTTAAAAAAATAAAAAATTTATTTTAAAAAAATAAAAAAATAACATTGCTTGTAGTGAAAATTTAAAAAATCAAATTAGATTTTAACTGGTAATATATTGACTAGATAAGTTAATCATATTATATTAATCAAATTTAATTTAATTTAAAATGTAATCTGAATTCTAAGTTTAATGGACTGATCATAAATTTAAATTGTAATGTTTTGTTAAATTAAACTAATATTTTTAAAGGTTTTTATTTTTATACAGAATAAAAATAGAGAAATTAAAAGGTTGTTTGAAAACATGTTCGAAATGATATTTTTTAAAAAATTAAAAATATTTTTACGTTATTTTTAAAAATTATTTTAATCAAAATATTTTTAAAAAATAATAACTATAATATTCCGTCATAGTCGAATAAAAAGAAAAAGAAAAGTGAGAGAGAAAGATTATCGCGTTGAAGTCCAGGGCCGCCTTGATGATTCTCTCTACAGGAATCTACCTTTGACTGTTAAACCGTTTTTGCCGTTAACATAACGACACGGCCGCACGAGATATTCAAATTCTCCTCTTCTGACATCTTCCTCACTTATGGGGTTATTTTGCTTTGCTTGTTTATTTTCTCGAGCTCCTTTTTTTTTTATTTGTAGCTTTAGATGGTGCGAGTGAGTTTAGCCGTTGACCGTGAAAATTTAATGTAGTATAAAAAATAAAGTGTAAATGTGCATTGAAATTATAATGGTAGCAACAAGCTGTTGAGTCCATACCAAAAAAAAGTATTTAAAGTAATGGTATTTAATTATAAAAAAATAAAAATAGAATGCCATGCAATCCTCCTGTGTTATTTTTGGCAGCGCCATTGAAAGGCATGTTCATAAATTCAAGGTATGCTGCTCCATGTCCAAAACGATGAAATTAATGCCGTATGAAACGAAACAAGACGTATGATACCTCATTCCTTGAATTTCTTTCAACCCAATATTCATTAAATTACAAGCTATTCAGCTTGGGTTTCTAAGGCCTAGTTATCCATGTTAGACCATTGACTTGCCGCTGCTTTTGACCCTCTAGCAGCATCCCCTGTTGCGCGTCTGAATTGTATTCCATAATTTCTCGTGATATGTCGTGGATATATCATATTAATTTTTTATTGGAGGTAAAAAAAATTCAGTTATTATTATTATTACAATATTTTTTTATATTTAAATTAATGTGACATAATATGATTAATTTTACAAGCTCAAAGAACATTCAAACTTCAAATTACCAGTAAAAATATAATTTAATTAAAATAAATTATTTTTTAATAAAATATTAAAATAATAAAATATTAGACATACTTGAATTTACTTTAAAATTTTTTCAGATTAACTCGTGTTAACCTAACAAATCTTTAATTCAGGTCATGCTTTGCATAGAACAAATAATAAAAAATTATCAAGTTTAATTTTTAATTAATTCAATATTAAATGATAAAATTAAAATTAAAATTTGATTATAAAAATAAGTCGAGTCAACCTTGGTTAGCCTGCTAAATTGGTGTCATGAGATCGAGATAATAGCATAAAAATAAAATTAAAATGAATTATAAAGTTCAACTTTCAATCAATCCAGTATTAAAGAATAAAATAAAAAAAAAACAAGAAAAAATTACTCAAGTTAACTAACAAAACTCGTGACCCGAGTTATAAAATTGGGATAACCTCGTAAAAAATAACTCAATATTAAATAATGAAATTGAACAAATTAAAAAATTAAAAAATACAAAAAAGTTGAGGAAACCAGGCTAACCCACGACCTATATCATAAGATCATAATAACTCCATAGAAAAAAAATAATTTTTTTAAGCACAATTCTTAATTAGATAAATATTGAATGATTAAATTTAAAAAAATTAATTAAAAAAATATTACAAGTTAACTGTAATTAATTTATCAAACCTGGATTTCAGGATAACTCTATAAAAAAATAAAAATAAAATTCAAAACAATCTAATATTAAAAAAAATAAAAAAAATAAAAAACCAGCGGTAAGCTAGCTTGGTAGCCAAACTGATTACCCAAATAAATTTGAAAGAATGGAATTTGAAAGAGAGAGAGAGAGAGAGGAAAGTTGATGACCAAATTCTAAAAGGCCAAATAAAATTCCAAGATATGTTAATATGAGACAGGGAGCCCGCCATTAAGGACCATGTATCTCTATTGGTTGAGTTGACAAATGACATTCCAACTTCGTTGGCAACCGTTCCATTGCAAAAAAAGGGAGAGAGAGAGAGAAAAAGAGAGAGCAAAGAATCATCCAATACTCAAGCATGAGGTCACGTCATGACCCCCACCCCCACCCCCATTTTTCTTTATTCTGATTCTTAATTCACTGCCCCTGTCTCACAAGACTCTGTGACATAGTCTAATGTCTTTCGACCTTTAATTTCCAGGCTTGATTAGCATCCAAGTTGAGCGGTATTGGTGCTCGTGTGCATAGTTTCTTCACGCTAACTCTTTTTTTTATAGCCTGGAGCAATAAACAATAGGCAATGCATGCATCGGTTGACGGTATAATCACTCATTTTTCGTCGGAAAACTTTAAATCATTTATTCCCAAAGTAGATAAGACTTGGTTGAACAACCCTGTTAAACCTCTAATGGGTATGACGAGAGCTTCAAGTATTTCTATCGTGATTATGGACTTCAGTTGACTTGTCCCGTTATGATTTTATTAGTTTCGTTAAGGATCGACATCAACAAGTTTTTAGATTAATGGGATATGATTCACATGCTTGAGTGATGATACGGCAAGCTGACTCCATAAAGGCAGAGTGGGTGAGCTGATCATCCACCGTTTGCCTAAACTGGAGAAGTTAGTTTGGCGTAAATAATAAATATGTCAGTATATCTAGTCGTTTGATGTCTTAATTACTGCAGATAGTGGGGCTCCAAAATCCGTTTCAATCGTCATCTGTTTTTTCTCTTAAGCTAACGGTGCCGACATTCATATGTTCAAACCCAGAAATCCACCGCCCGTTTTGCAGGAGATAGAATTGCTGAGATGAACTCCCAGAGGTCACTCCAAGCTGGATGATAATTACTGAAGAAATTAGTATAAAAGAAAAGAAGAAGAAAAGGAGTACATTAACAACTGGGAAATCCAAGTGGAGACTTGTGTTTTAATTGACTTGTGAAATGATCAGTTTCAAGCCCATTGTTTTTACATCACCACTTGAAGTTTGGATTTCAATTTTTCACGGCCCTTTTGCCACTATTAAGCATGATTTAAAGTTTAAACATTATTGCTCATTATATTGCTCCTGCTCCTCGTAAAAGATTATTGTGCACACATTGAGGTTTAATGTAAGCACTTAAGAATAAATAATTAGTATCAATTAAAAAACAAAAATTGGTTATTATTACGATAGTGTGAGGAATTCCCTTCCAAACAAGCGCCTAACCATAAAAACCATAAGGGGCATCCCGCCACTCTTCCTAACCTGTCATCCCCTGTTCCTATTATAACTAACTTCAACACCTCAGCAAATCACATTTCTCCACGTGTCAACTCTTTCCCGCCAACTCCTTCGTTCCCAATCCATACACACTTCCCTGCCCCTCTCCCAGCATCATAACAAATTAAGACCATGAAAACACAATCCTCCAAAACCTCTATTAATGGCAGTGACCAAAATCTCCTCCTCCACTCCCCACCGAAACTCTCCGTGAAGCCGCTGTAATCCTCTCAACTCCGCCAACCTATCAATGTCACTAATCCTCCCATTAGTCTCCGATTCTTTAACTCTACACTCCTTGTCTTCCTATGATGCTGCGTTCCCACTATCAAGCCGCCAAACCCTCTCTTTCTCTCCTCCAACTACATCTTTCTTAAACACGTTGCTTCTTGAAAGATTAAGTGGGGTAAGTTTCCCAGACATGTATCACAATGACTAGCTTGTCATTCATGCCCCCAAGGGATTCTATTGGAACCAGAGAATGTATAGTTTCTTGGATGATGTTGAATTTTAGATGAGAGCCATCCTTGGGGATCATGCTTCCACGATTGCCTATATGATAGTTATAATAGAGTTAATTTGTATAAAGAAAAATAGAAGGTAGCTAACTATAAGCTATCACCTCGCAGAAACAACCTTGCACTGAGAGCCCAAGGCATATTGGGACTCTGATAGCTAAAAACATTTAAGCAGTGCCCAAAGGTTGGGAAGTGTCATACGGATCATGAGGAATGGCCATAATGGAGGTTGATTTGGACTGTAACTTGCAGAACAAACCGCCAAGTACAGAGATTAAACAAAAATATCTTTAGCACTTTACAAGAGTAACAAGTACATTTCAATGGCTATGAGCTCCAACTCAAAATGGAACTTCGTCCCATCTTGGTTTCTTCCCCTAATAGGGGATACAGCAAACTGGAAAAAACAATCTTACACTGATTTCTACTACACTACACTAGTAATCGACAACGATGCATCATTCTTGCCACCACTTGTAGAACCTATCTTAACACCTGGACAACCACTGCTGCATTTTATTGGCGAGGATATCTTCGCAAACACTACCTCCCTTGAGGGGCAGTTTGCATATAGTATCCAGAGAACGAGACACAGCATAACTCCTATTGAGATCAAGCCCAGCCCCGCATTTACAATCTTGAGATAATGCTCCAATGGAGGGCAATGACTCGAGGTGATTTCTAGGAATGTGTCCCTGACAAACTTGCAATCCTGGAGGCTGAGTAAAACCGGGGTGTAGTACTCAAGAGCATAGCTTTCGTTAACTGCTGCCACCAATTGTCTATAGATGTCAGGGATCACCCTACCAACAGTTGTGCACAGCCCAGATGATGAAACCATGCAGGTGTAGTTCTGCCAAACCTGAAAATTTAAACAAATATATGGATTTCAAATTTGTTCCATGAATACACAGCAGGTGATCGAGTAGTTTGCTGTGAACTTGGTGTCTAGACTCATCCTTGAAATAATCAAGGCCAGAAAAGCAGAAGAAACTCTACATGGCAAAGGCATCAAAAGGCAACAATCATTGTCCCACTTCTTTTCTCTCACAAAATCCCAGAGCATCCAGTCTGACAATTATGTAAAGTTCATAATTTTCTAACTCTGAGTGAACTAAAGGACTGACCAAGCATCAAATCAGTTAGAAGCTCATACTTCAGATAAACCAAGCAAAAGTTTTGAAGATATTGATGCAATATTTTGTCAATTCATATGAGATTTCACCTGTTCATGTGATATTATAACAAAGAGGCTTGAAAAGTGATCCAAAACTCTAGGTCATGCAAAAAAACATAAGTTCAATCAAAATGTAAGCTCTGAGATACCCTCACACCCTCTTCCACTTTTGTTCTCTCCTGATTTAATGTTTAGATTCACTAGTCCAGTTCTACATTGCAAATATGAAATTCTAACGAGGTACTGTACAAAGTTAAAACTAAATACTAAATATCAGCTACCTCATTTTTTATGTGAAAACCCCCTACCCAATACTGATAAAATGAAGTGACTGAATTTAATTTTACTTATCAACCACGACCACATCTGGAACAAAAAATATGAAGTGAAAATCCCATTAGTTATGATGACAAAGTTCCGAATCATCCCATTCTGTATGTTGAGCTTATCATCCACGCACAACTTATTGGTTAATAAGGATAAAGAAGACACTACAGTTTTATGCAAGTCCAAATTAAGATGTAGACAGAGATGATAGACATACCACAGATGCATTTGCCATAGACACCTCTCGGGGCTCACATTGACGATCTTGAAAAAGAGAGTCAAATGGGTAGCACAGAGGAGGCATGGAAGGTCCAGATTGGTTATAATAATTAAACTCACTCTGGGATGGATTTGCATTTGCAAATGTGTATATATAGGTATTGACAACATTTACAATATCAGTGATGACTTCTTTACTCTGGACGAGTGTTTTGTTTGTTGTTCTTTGGTCAACACAAGGAAGAATGCTGCTAAGAGCAGATGCTGCCTGAGGATTTTCCACCCATTCTTCCATGGCCAAACAGGTGTCAGAAATCGCACTGTTGCAAAGGCACAAAGTAATTGAAATAAGATTTCACTGTTCGTTACACAAGTCCTTTTTCACCGAATAAAAATTCCATATGCAAGTATTCAAAAGCAGCAGCAGCAAAGCCTCAAGTAATCATAATGCATTTCACAAAAATTGACATCATATTTATGTGGTACAATATTGAAGTGTGTCTCAGGCATGATTCAACTAAAATAACTTCAGAAGACAAGCAAGAAGGAAAAGCAATCATCAAATCATACTACACAAGAAAGCACTTGATCATCATTGTAAATATAGCAGACTACACAAGTAACAAATAATTTCATAAACCATACAGCAGGTATTTGTTTCTGATTACATGTGAAAGGGGTTTATAATAAACATGATGCACAGCATAGTAAATTTCAAATTATGCACACAAGCAAACACAGCATAACGTTATTGATGGACATCTCTCCATTTAAGATCCAGAATATCAGTTTCATACTTGTTGAGAAGAATAAAAACTCCACAAAGAACGAAGGTAACCGCCACTAACAACCAGCCGCTCACTACAAATCTGCAACAATATGTTTGTGTTCAGATACAGAAAAGAAAAGCATCCAGCGAGTAGATGTTAATATTATTGCTAGAATACATTATGCATCCAACAAAGACAAAGGTAACTTACATATGAATTGCATGTTGATGTCCAAGGATAGACAGCACTGAAATAAAAACATGTCCATCAGTTACAAGCAGGAAAGAACTGAACAGATGAGAAGTAATATGAGTTGTTAGTCAACAAGGCTCCGTTGGAAATACTTACAAAAACCAAGCAGAGCCAGGATAAGCATCACTGCAGCCACAGTAATCAATGCTGACCGCCTGCAACAATAAATTCAGAACCAGCCCATTAACATCATGAATATTAATAAAATACCTGGTTGGTAATTTACCAAGGATTAAAATACATACACAGCATTGAATACTTTCACTATTTTTCCAGCGTTTTCACTAGTCTTCTCTGTCAGTGTATCAGCAGCAGCATTGAGATCCACATTCAACTTGTCAATATCATCCATGACGTTAGAAGGAAGAACAAGCTGGGCTATATTGATGGTCTTTGCAAGGGATAGGTACTCTGTAACATTTTTCAGTGTTTGCACAGTGTAGTCTGACTGGTTTACAACATATTTCAGAGTATTCATTGCTTCACCGTGAAAGTCATCCTGCCCAACACAGAGAAGGATGCATCCAATCCTGGAAAACATCAAAATAAGGCATCAGGAAGAGCCACAAAGAAAAGGTCAATGCATTGGTTCAGGAATAGGAGAGACTTGATTTACTTTAAGACATAGAAAATCAGTCACGAATGACATGATAGATATCTTAGAAATAGAGTATTACAGACACGCACACACACACACATCTGCTTGAAATGTGGTTGAACTCTAATCATTTATGCAATTGCCAAAAACAATTACGAACTCTAGAAACTACAGTTTTGACAGACAATTAACCACCCAAGTTTCAGAAACACTTAAGTCTGCACATTAAACTTCACAAATAAAATGGATTCATTTGAATGATGGATTAGAAACTTCAAATAATGATGGTAAATTGTTAGATAGTGGAAATTTGACATTTCTCTCTCCCATAACAAGCCAATTAATTCACATCAAATGTGATTCTAAATCAACATAGTATCATAATTTTTCAAATATAATATTGACAAATGATGTCAAAAATAAGCATACAATATACTTCTCCATACTTTTATATATGCAACAAAGCAAACACAAAACCATCAAGTGGTAATAGAACAAACAAAAGGCCAGAAAAAATTGAAGAAAGGCTATAACGGTAGAGGTAAGTTGGCAGTTGAGATTATTACGCTGCAGCACAAGTGAACAGTATAAGCATTATAAGAGAAATCCTTTGAGATCGGCTCGATCCTTTGTCTTTAATGTTAATTCTCCATTTGAAGCAATGATGTGCTACAAGGGCAAAGCCAAACAAAAAAAACCACAGGAAAGCCAGAATAAAACCAGCTGCACCTGTGAAGCCAACAGACTGCAGATAGTAGGGTCAGAACCGAGAACACGAAGAATATAGATGAACTTTTCCAAATTGAAGTACAGCACATAAATATGGACACTAAGAGATGAAAATAGTCAAGAAAAGGTGCGATAATAGCAAGCAACAAAATACATTAGAGGACTAAAGGGAAAGCACACAAGCACGCTGATAATTTTCATTCAACAATTCTAATTGTCACGGTTACTTGTGTCTGATCTTTAATATATGAGCAAATAACACAGCTTGCCTTCCACAAGAGCTGTACTGAAAACAAAGACAAGTACTCACAGGCTAATAGCCTTGTTCCACGGCTAAATTTTAACCATCCCCGCTTAGAAAGTTGTAGAACCGACACTGTTGATAAACAATAGGTGAAAAAAAGTTTGAAGATTTTTTTCCCGTGGATCTAAATAATATACTGATGCCTTCCGATCCAGAACACAACGGCAATTCTAACATGCCAATTAACAGATCAAGGAAAAAACGTTTTCGTTAATTCTCATGGTACTCATTTTCTTTTAACCACAATCTCAAAGGGTGACGTGATCGATCTTATCGTAGTTGTATGTCAACTGCAACACTGATATAACGTAAAATAGAACAGAAACAAGACTTACAGCCCAGTAATGGGGATCGGTGATGTTCCAACCTCCTCGATAAAGCTTAAATCCGTGAAGAATGTCCGGTCGATCTGTCCTCTTCGCCGCCAACACAAGTGTGTTATTAGACCCGTAATCAGAAGGCCCAGGTGCTTGTGCAGCAGTCTCCGAGATTCCATTTCTAAATGGCCCTAAATTATCCTGCCCTGCAAGCACGACAGCATAGCCGGGGGGGAAAAAACTATTACATGATAATTCATGCCACAATGCTTAATCTAGTCTATTGCACATGCTCACGGTCATTTTCCCAAGAAGTAAAATCTCGTCCCTTTCCTTATAAGTAAATAGCAAAGAGGGCTATTAAATTAGTAAGACAAAATCACTAATACCCCATTTGGCTGGCAAGAAAATTCGACATCTTTATAAAAGAGTGCACGCCTTGCACAGAAAGCTCAGTACTTACTGGCAAGCTCAAATTTCAGCAGAAAATGTGCATATCTGATATGCAAATAACAACTTTGTTTTAGAGTAACAGGATCGTACACATTATTGAAAATCAACAAAACCCAGATAACAAATGTGGAGAAAAAACAGCAATATCGTTAATTTCCCAGATGAACCAAGACACTAGTTTGCACATTACTAAAAACATACCTAAGATATACTTGAGAGGATCTTTAGCAGCCCCATTTCCAGGCAGAGCTAAAACAGAGCAGCTCAAAGAAACAACAAGAAACAAGAAACCAAATCTTGGAACCAGGAACATCTTCATGCTTTGCAGCGAAACCAAACTCTCTCTAACACCAAAAGAAATCAAGAAAACCCATTCCCAAATATCTTGGCCTCTCTCTCACTCTCCAAGTCTAGAGAACTCAAGAAAAGAATCCAAGAAAATAGAGAAAACAAAAATGAGAGTGGCGTGTTTATTCTAGTATGTGACTTATCATTCATGAGAGGGGGAAAAAATAGAGGGATGGGGCGAGAGAGCAAAAAGATGTTCCTGGTTTGCAGCTAAAAAAAGCTGATCCTCACATGGGTAGAGGGAACTGAACAGGCGGGTGTGATTGATAACTTAACGGAGTCGTCCTTCTCAACCCCTCCACTATAAAAGCTTACCTCAGCTTGCTTAGTGCATTAACTAAAGCACACTGTCGCTTCTTTTTTTATAATGCACATTAAGTTCTTTATTAAACTACTTTCCATGATTTATTTTTGCTCTTTCTGGTTTTGTTTCCCCTTTTTTATAGTATCTACTTTTTGGAGTTTTTCCATCCTGACTCACCTCCTTGGATAATTCTTAATGACAGATACATCCTTGCTACAGCATCCAATTTTTTTAAAAAAAAACAGCGTTTACCAAACCACTTATAAGGGCTGCCATGTCTTAACAAGTTTATTATTATTTATTAAAGGATGTGTGCTTTTCTTTAATGGAATATATATATATATAATGCATTTTAATTAGTTTTGCATACAAATAAATGAAGAGTGCATGTAGGAGTGTCGATTTTGGGCCAGTAAATCCACTGTTTAAGATGGTCCTTTTCTTTCGGTAGTTAATAATTTAATAACAACGTTGAGTTGTCATGGAGATTTTATTGAGTGGGTTAGGTGTAGCGTAGCATCATGTTGCTCTCCATTTTGTTAGGACTAAAAACAATCTACTTCGTTGAGAGATGGGGCCCGTACAGAACCTTTGTTTTGATGGGATCTACTTGCAGAACAGATCACATGGCCTCTGTTTTGTCACGTGTAATTATATGTGATGTATGTATCTGGAAAAGCATCTTATGATATCTTTGCCCTCTCTCTCTCTCTCTGTTTTTCCATTTTTCCTTCTTGTCTGAGAAGTGAAATCTTAGTTTGGGGACTTGAAGCGACGCGTGGCAAGAGACACGCTGGGCCCATCTAAACCCCAGAGTCTAATATATACGCGAGGATTTGTGGGGCCAGCAATTCCTCTACTATCAATCACGTTGCATGAAAAGGCGCGCCACTTTTGCGCATCACCGCCACCTGATTACGCGGTTCCTCCGCGGCTATTCAACCTGTAAGGTGCAGATTGCGCCACGTTTTCTCCTTTTTTCTCACCCCGTGGAAGAGATATTCTTGGAAATTACGGGGCAAGGAGAACATTGTCACGAACAAGACTCGAGGACTAATTTATAATTTCATTTAAAAATAAGGGACTAGATTACCTTATTAAAGAATGCCTTTCCAAGTTATTCCTATCTTCAGATGGAAATACTACATGGTCCCAATATCCTGTTCCATGTAGATTTTCACAGCTTATAATCAAGAACATTATTGGGTAGTATATTATTAAAGGGCAAATCCAGATCCCGACGTACGCTATCGGGAATGGCTTTCGCTTTGCACGGCCGTTTTAAATGGAGTGGTTCAAGGTCCACATCGGAAGGGATGGCTGGCACTTGCTAGTCCTGGGCCTCCTGGACTGAATGGCGGTAAGAAATAAGCCGAAATAACGCTAGACAGATTTACGACTTCTGGCGTGGCACGGCGACGATATTGCACTATCATATGAGGTAAAGAAAGCAAAACTACCACGGAACGTCATTTTGATGTGATCCTATCTTTCGGCTGTGTATTTTTGGAATTAGTTGTTTTTTAAAATGTATTTTATTTTAAAATATATTAAAAGAAGATAGCTAGAAAAGAAATCTATTCCTGAAAGATGTTTGTTTTTGTGATAAAAAATATGTTTAGATGTGCTTTATTTTTATATAAAAAACAAATTAATGCTTTTATTTAGTATTTATTAATTGCTTTAATATGTTGGTGTCAAAAAATAAAATATAAATATAAAAAAATTATATATTTTCAAGTGAAATATATTTTTAAAATGCAACTTAAATCATGATATTAAACAAACTTAAGGTTAGATCACAATCGGTTTCTTCTCATTTTAAGTCATGTTGTACTTATCCAAGCACATTCACTTAGTTACGAGTTAACAAAAATTTAATGATTTGTTTTTTTTAAATATATTTTTGTTTGTATTAAATAATATTTTTATTTTTTAAAATTATTTTGATATCAACATATCAAAATAATAAAAAATTATTTTTTAGAAAACATGATTGCAACTATATTTTCAAACTCAGTATTATGAATTTACTATTTAATTTTTTTATTTTGTTCCTTAAAATTGTTTTTTGGCTATTGCATCTTTTTGGAGTCAAATTAAAATACAATTGATTGAAATTTGTTGACAAAAAACAAGATTGAAAGAAGGTGGATCAACACGGAAAAGATGCTAAAAATGGATGGCGGGTTCAAATTTCTTACGAGATGTTCAATTTGTTGACAAAGACTCTTTGATTTATTGTTTTATCTGCGAATTTAAACTAGTATTTTCTCACTTGGCCTCCTATTCTTCTCTCAGAGTGGACAGATGATAAGAGAAAAGGCTTCTAAAAATAGTTTTCCCTCTACGTTGAAAGGAGTTATTTTTTATCTTCATTATCGCTCTTGATCAGATTATTCTGAGACCGCCTAAATATCCATGATATAGTTAATATAATAGCACGAAATAAAGTAATTTGCGTACTTTTGTTTGATCCTAGATACAGTGAAGAGAGTTAGTTTGATTTTTATTAGAGAATATAATGTAAAAAAATATATGAAATAATGAGAACTGATCAATAATCAAACAAGGTCATTAAAAGATACGTACTAACCAGAAGAGATTAGAAGATCAATTTAATTTAATCTGTTACCATAATCTCTTACTATATTTATTATATAAACTGTAGTAATTCCATGCCAATCAATCATTACATTCTCCCATTTTAATTTTTCTACATTCCTGGCTAGGAGGTGAGATCATTTCGTGGGCACTTCGTAGCAGCGTGAATAATAGCAAATATACATGCTGGTCTAGAGGGAGGCCATCCAATTTATACGTCCACATCTCCTGCCTGAGAGGCTGAGCTGTGCCGAATCTCTTGTCATCATTTCTGCCTCGTCTGAATCTGGGTCTCTTCTGGAGCCATGGACATGTGACTTGTTTGCTGAGTGTGTTGATGACAAGTTAGCAGACAGACACATGTAGCAAAACTGCAAAACAATTAACCACCGGTTCGTGTATACAAATCTTCATCATCCAAATAAAGTAAGGAAATGAACTAGCTAGTATATAGGATTATGCCTGTTCAGTCACTGTTCTTTATATGGAGCCTCTTGTTGCTGCCAAAGGAAATTAACCTTTACCGACATGCAGGAACATGACCTAATAGAAGCTAAAGTATAGGGAGAATACTTTGAATATATATATATATATATATATATATATATATAAACCAAACCACGCAACGTATAAAGGTGCATGTCTACGGGGCATTGCAATTTGCAAACCTAACACAGGGCCTTTGCCCTTTGGTGATGTACGTCGTCTTGCAAAGCGTGCACGACCTAGATATTACTTTCCGCCGAATATTGGTGTTTATTTTCCATTTTAACTTTGGGTCCCCCAAGGACTGCATGGTGGCGGAAACCCCTCTTCCTCCTTTTTTTCTTACCATTTGCAACGCCCTTTCCTTACTTCTTTCTTGTTTTACGAAAGTACTGGGGTACGACTGAAGGTCTGGATATGGATTTTGACTGCAACTTAATTATAGATCATGCATGGAGGTTCAAGTTCCAACCTCAACTCCAAAATTAAATCCATGTTGTGTTATTACCAAGAGATGAGGCTGTCATAAAGTCAATGCAAGGATAGAACGATCTATGATAAACAATGAAGGATGAAATCATCTCCTTTTGCCTGTGCAGCAAGTGGGCTGCATTCCTGAATTCACATTTAAGGTGTTTACTAACAGCTCAAGACTTCAAGGGTCCTTAATGCATTTTTTTTCTCCCTTCTTTTCCATGGTTTTCTTTACCTTCACCGATTCCCATTAATTAAACATGCATATATACATCGGACATGGACCTGATGTGATAATAAATTTTCTACATGCATCCTTAAGCACACCTTTTTGCTCTTTCTCGTGCCCAAAATACTGTCTTCAATGCTGCTTCCTTCATTTCTTTCGTGCCACAAAGGACCAATAAGAGTCTTCCTATGTGCGAAGCTCCTTTATATATTATCTTTTCTGCAAAAATTGAGAGAAGATAAAAAGAAAAGGAAAGTTAAAAAGCATTTCCCTGCCTTTATCAAATTCTACGCTAAACTTTATCATTCCATCAATGTCATTGTCAAGATTTGCTATTGGCTCAATCTGTGTCTTTTTCGACAGATGCACAGTAAAATTATAAGCATCTGGTAATCGGAAGGTGGCCCTTTCTCTTTTCTTGCGCACAAAGGAAGCGAGTTCAGTGATTGTTAGTAGAAATTTGCTTCAAGGACTTTAGGCTCACAAACGCATCAGATCCTAATAATTACTAAGCCCTTTTCCCCCACCTGCCTACCCCCCACCATCGGTATTTTGGTACGCAGACATGGTCATGGAACCACTATGTCTGGACCCTCAAACAGGCCTGTTTATGACTTGGAAACAGAATGGCCATTGACTTTATGAACCCAGGCCCAGTTACTCCATAAGGTCATATCCACTCTCTTGTGGATGTTTTTGGGCGCATTGCTCTCTTCAATTAGTGGGCCCTTGAAAATAACTACAGTACAATGACTAAGGCTGGAGGACCTTTCAAAGTGACAGATTCGCTGAAATGTAATTTTTTTTGTTGAGAAATAATTTTTAAGAGGATAATTTTTTTAAAAATAAATTATTTTTTATGATAGATAGTATGATAAAAAATAAATTAAAAAATATTTTTTAATATTTATTTATATCATGAAAAATAAATTAAAAAATAACTTATTAATATTTTTTAAAATTTATTAAAATAATAGCAAACAAATTTTGTAAATTAAAAGGTTGGATATCAGTCAAATTAAAAAAATATAATTATCTAAATTATATAAAATAAAATAAATAATAATTAAAATAATATATATCAAATCTAATAGATAAAAATATTGAAAGATGATAAAATTAAAATAATAATAATAATGATTTCATAAATTATTTTAAATAAAATAAATAATAACTAAACAATGAAGATGAGATTTGATAAATAAAAAAATTTAATTAAAATAATGATAAGACCAAAACAAATAAAAATTATATTAATACAAAAATAAAATCAAATCAAATTTTAAAAGATAAAATTAAAAAAAAATCAAAATAAAACATACAACAATTAACAATTTGAAAACTAAATTTAATAACATCAACTAATAAAATAATATTTTTATTTTTTAATAATTTTTATTAAGTGTTTTTTATTTAAAATAAAAAATACTTTTCTGAAAAATAAGTTTTTTTAATGAAAAATTTAAAAATTAATTTTAAAAAAAATTAAGTAATCTGGGAGTTACTCTCATTAATCTTTCGAACAGCTCAGCGCAACCATTAACTAGAAAAAGAAAAACACACAAAAAGCTCTGCACTCCAACAGCAGAAGCACATGCTCGTCATCCTTCAACCTATGCGGGGCTTGACAAATGCTTGCTGAATGAAAAAACAAGTATGTTTTGCCCCTTCAATCACTACAGTAACGACACAGACTAGGCACCCTGTATTGCATATTGTTGCCAAGTTGCAATCACAGAGCAACAGTTATGCATATTCAACAGCACAGAGCAGAAACCCTTTGTTTTAACAAGAAGCCTAATAACTCTAATCCAGTCAATTAAAACATATCAAAGATTCAAAATACATAGAATATAAAAACTAAAACATTTAACAGGAAAGGAGGGCCAATTTTATATTGAAAAGAACGTGAGATGACAGCTAACGTTCATTAAGCTTAGATTATTCAACTGCTAAAGTAATCCTAAAACCCTAAACCCTCAACCATCTCTCCTAATAAAATTCTGACAAAATTACGGAGGGATCCCTCAACCTCCCCACAAAGCACAATTTCTATCAATACTGTTACAATAACAAAGCTGTCAAATTTTCCAACCTGATTAGTACCCCGTCAAAAATTTCAAATTTGTGAAACACCCGTCTTCTAAATCTCAATCTACTTATTCTTGATAGTGATTCCAAGCTCGCCTGCAACTATAACAGTAGTTGCCATATCAAGAAACATTCCATGCTCCACAACCCCGGCTAGGCTCAGAATAGCATCACTAGCAACCTTTAAATCCCCGACATCCTTATTGAAAAACAAATCCACGATATAGTTCCCATTATCAGTAACAAAAATCTCACCATCTTCACCCCCGTTATTAGACCTCAATTTCGCAACACACCCTGCGTAATCAAACAAACTTTGTAGCCTATCTTGAGTAAATTTCCAACAAAATGGCACAATTTCAACAGGCATGGCACCACTAGCACCAACATGAGGCACCAATTTAGACTCGTCAACAATGACAATAAACTTCTTGCAAGCACTCTCGATCATTTTCTCTCTAAGCAACGACCCACCACGCCCCTTAACCAAATTGAGATTCGAGTCCACCTCGTCAGCACCGTCGATTGCAAGATCAACGATGGGATGCGAATCGAGATCGGATAAAGGGATGCCAAGGGACACGGCTTGCTGGTGGGTTTTTTTAGATGTGGGTATGCCTATAATGTTCTTCAATTTGCCTTGGTGTAAGAGATCAGCGATGCGGTCGACGGCGTGTTTGGCAGTGGAGCCGGTGCCTAGGCCGAGGACCATACCGGATTGGACAAACTCGACGGCTTTGTAGGCGGCGATTTTTTTGAGCTCGTCTTGGGTTAGGATTAATGGGGAAGGAGGAGGAGACATGGCTCCTGACTCAATGGGTAGCATTTCTGATCCAAAAATAGATAGACGAGGGATAGCCATTTGGAAAGAAAATAAAAATAAAAATTGTTTATGCCGGAAGGAAAACACAGATGATAAAGAGAGGTGATTATTGGATCATTGTTGAAGAAGGTGAGGAGAGGAGAAGTTGAGTTCCATGTGGATGAGGGGGAGACATAGGATGCGCTTGGAGATTGGTGTATGTGTTTGTGGAAAAGAAGGGTTGGCTTGTGATGATTTTTATAGAGGGAGGAAAGAATGCTGGTGGTGGTGGTGGTGGTCCTATCCCTATCCTTTTCCTGGATGGAGGAGGAAAAGGAAGGGTTTGTTTAGAATCAGAATTAGAATTAGAAATAGGGTTTTTCAGTGGAATGGGAATTGCTTTAACTGCGCGGAGAAGGAAAAGAGCAGATTCCTCTTTATTTTACTTCCTTCCTTCAAGACTTGCCGTATTGCAGTCCAACCCCGCCCCTACTTCCTGCGTGTCCCGCCCTATCCCTGCCACCTGTGATTTAATGCGTGTTTGAAGGTTTTTTCTTTTAAAAAAAACCTGTGTCTGTGAAATTTCAATGAAATAAGAAAACATTTTTCAAACGAGGATACTTAACGCTACTCGAGAGACTATGTATTTAATCATTTTTCATTATGCAATAATTAAATATCTAAGTTATAATCAAGTTAAATGATCAAATATATATATATATATATAAAGAGGTATAATTGATTATCGATTAAAAAATATAACTAACATGCCTCGATTATTTACTGTGCACTAATACATAGTTTACAACGGATTAGAGCAGTTAAAAAACTCAAATAACATGGTATTGGGGTATAAATGTATTTTCAATAAAATTTACATATCATTATCATTTCGGCCAGGGTTAAATAAGTTCATTTACATTTTAAATGAACAGTCTAATAATTTATATACCCTTGGAAGTCTTTTTCTTAAAAAAAAAAAAAGCTGGGTGTAATGGATTCTTGTTGTTTTTAAGCTTCAAATACACAACCCACAATACCCTCACAATTCTAGAAAATAAATTGATGTTTAGGGTTAATTGGGTTTTTTCCATGCAGTGTTTTTGGTATTGTCTATTCAACGAGGGACAGTTAGATTGCATCACGGGCATGCTATTTGGGTTTAATGTTTTATTTTCTTTATTTACTTGAAATTAATTAAAAAAATATTTTAAAAAATAAATTATTTTCTATGTTTGATAGTATAATAGAAAAACAATTTTAAAAAAATAATATTTGATTACATTATAAAAAAATAAGTTGGAAAATAACTTATTAATGTTTTATTTTTTTTAAGTTTATTAAAATAATAACTAACAAATCTTACAAATTAGAAAGTTGAATAAGAATGAAATTTAAAAGATATAATTTTATAAATTATTTTATATAAAATAAATAATGATCAAAATAGCAGAGATCAAGTCTAAAAAAAATAAAGAAATTAAAAAAATAATAATTAATATTTTATAAATTATTTTAAATAAAATAGACAACAATCAAAATAATAAAGATCGAATTTGATAGATAAAAATTTTAATAAAAAAGAAAAAAAATAAACAATAATTATAAAAATAAAGACCAGAAGTAATATAAAATTTTATTTTTAAAAGATGAAATTGAATAATAAATATTCAATATCTGTCTCTTATACACATCTAGATGTGTATAAGAGACAGTCAAAAGCCACTTCCCTGTTACTGGGGCTCTCATTTTTTATTACAAAAAAGAAGCAATTATTGAAACTTAAGCAATTCTGATATTGTAGATTATTGGCTTTCATCTGTGAATTTATGCAATTTATGTGGTGTTTGTGATGGTAGTTGTACCGTGTTTTTTTTTATAAAAATAAAGTAGTTGCTTATATATATTTTTAAATTATATAAATAATAGAAGTAAATTAAAAAATATATTATTTAAAAAAATACTTTAAACNATATTAAATTATTAAATTTTATGTTTTGATGTGAGGATATTTTAATTTTATATATCAAGTCATGTATTAGTTAATTTAAAGTAAAGTTATTATTATTTAAATATATATTTTTATATTAAAAAAATTAATCCTGAATCTTCTCGAGAATACATATGTTTCTAAGCATGCCATAATCGATGCATAAATAGCCAATGTACAAGATAAGTTTAGAATAAGAATTCAATGAATGGCTGGTTGGTTCATATTGTTCACCAGTGAGGAACCACTGTTCCCCGGAATGGAATACATGGTTTTCATACGCCGGCCACAACCGACAAGATTTGTGTAGAATCACTCTCCTCGATAATACATGTTCTTTTTATTTTACCGTCTCCAATTTTTCTTTCAAGTATTTTTATTTTAAAATATATAAAAATAATTATTTTTTTTAATATCAAGCATTAAAATTATTAAAAAAATTAAAATGAAATTTAATGTTTTTTAATAGTAATTTTAATTTTTTTTAAACATTATATTTAATTTTTTTTCATAGTAACATTGAAAGAGAGGTCACACCGCAAGATTCCTTAATCGTCTAGGATTTAGACCCGTAGGAAAAGAATCAGTAAAGCTCCACTTACTGGAAGACAAAAGTGGCACACAAGGCATGGGCCTTGTTCTTATTACGATTCTCCGCATATTCGCAACCACCGGATACAATTTGTATGCCAGCCACGATTTCCTTCCTTTTAGAGCATAGAATATTGCCTCTCCTTACTCTATAATATTCTCATGGGTTATGTCAAGACCGCCATCGTTGTTATTATTACAAAGCTGCTGCTTATGTCATTCTCTCTTGGCTCAAAGGAGAAAACGAAAGGTGGAGCTAGTCTATTTTTTATAATGGCGTGTCATTGCTTGAGAAAATTGAAAGGAAAAGACGTTTTTGTTTCTGTCACGTGGTGTTCGGGTCAACTTGCGTGCACCACGACTAATTTTATAAGTTTTAAAATTAATGACCATGTAAATTTCCAGTGATCACTATATAAATAACTAAGAACTTAAATCTAAAAACATAAAAAAAAAACAAATTTCTTGATTGTAAATTCTTACTGGTCAATGTCTGAATGGTTATTTATCTCATTCGGAAAGGATATTGCCCGGGTCCACAGATCTGGTCATATTCGAAGGCCAATCATGCCTGAGATTTGCAACAACAAAAACAATGGTTTCCTAATTGCTATCTCCATCGTCCCTATCTTGGGTTGACGCGTTTCTAATTTGCTATCATCATAATTAATTGATTATTTATCAAAGTTCTTTATTATTTATCATTTTATGAACACCATTTTCACCATCCGCCCGACTTCATCTATTTTCAAGCTTTTACGAGTTAATGTTTTTCATGTCTTCATCCTTACACATATAATAAATTATCATATAACTGCATGCCTTATATTTTTATTAGTTATAGTTCTAATCATAAAGGATTTCGTTATCTAAACCTTATCTCTAGACATGTTTACATATCTCGAAATATGAATTTTTACGCAGAAAAATTTCCGACACAATCCACTCTCATAGATACTGTTAGCTGCGTCCTCTCTTCAGATAAGACTACATGTTTGTCCTTCACTCTTCCCTCTTATATTTCCTGCTCATCATTTGATTTTTCTCCTCCCTCTGAATCTTCTTTACCACAATCATCTCTTGCCTGTGACTCACCCGACACTGTCTCCTTCTCACCTGTATCAGTTCTCAATCCTTCTTTTTAACAAAGTATGAATTGTCCAAATTTGAAATGTTCTTCACACCAGATTCAAGTACTTAGTTTGACCTGACATGCTGCGCAGTAGAGGGTGAGTTGATTTTTGAAATCATTTGGGCTATGAGGCAATACTTCAATCCTATCTACAGATAACAGCCCACTTTCTAGAAAAGATCTAGACCCATATTTGCATGTCATCGTGGGTCTTTAGGCCCTTGTTTTCCCATATATCTTTGAAATCTAGAAAACGCCACACTACATGAAGAGAAGAAAAAATCGATAGCGGTGAAGTAATGCATCATATTTTCAGTTCAAGAGAAAGTCACAACTCATAACAAATGTAGAATGCTGCCCGATAAGGAATTCATTGAAAATCCGGCGCAGTTCTTACACGTGTGGAGAAACTCCCACTCCAAAGCTTTAGGAACGTACACAGACCAGCTTTTTAAAAACTAATGATGGAAGTTGAACCTGGGATCTCAAGTTCATTGAGTCACCACCTAAACCCATCATGGGGGCAATCCTCTATCACTGTACAGTGGCATCCCATTCCCTTTGGAACTTTTAGAATAGCAAGACAGATGAATGATGCAAACGGTAATGTCAATATAACCTGAAAACTATCCAGTGCAAAAGGAGAAATGGAACAGTTAGCCCTTCTCTTTTCTCAAAACATCATCACAGAAGTGAAAAGCTCATCGTGTATGGGATAACAAATTATAAAGGAATCACCAGCCACGTATCCTATGAAAAAGCGTAGCATTTGTCCAGTGCTCCAATTCAATTTCAGTATCCATTCCCGTGCAACTTGATGCGGAATGCTGGCCGTCTAGGTGAAACCGCTAGTTCCGACTTGTATTAGCTGGAAATTGGGACTGAAATTTTCTGGTATCTAATGAAAATAAAAAAGAACTTCTGAATACAATCCATCATTTTCTCATTACACATGGTTGTCTGTATCTGTCTACACCATACCTGACTGCTAAATATGCTCTCAGAAATATTTTACAGAATAAGGACCTTATTTAATCTTTCAACAAAACCAAATTTGAGGAAGCACGCACCTTTTATTACCACCACCAGTAACCAGTAAAATAAAGAAAGAAAATGGACAGAATTCCATCTTATTAAAAGCAAACTACTCCAATGAAATGGACAGCAGCAATCTGACAGAACTTGGATGAAAATAATACAATACACCGAGGCTGTAAGATACCACAAACTCATATATAAGTGAGTAATTTGAAGTAGATAATGATGTACAATGAAAGGGAGAACAGGGCGAAGACATGCTGCCAGAAGAGAAGAGCAGAGGCCTCCTTAACCGCGTAACCCCTCAGGCTGGCAATTGCTCCCAGTAGAATGGCACTTGGTGTTGTGTACTGTAATAAGAGCACAAATCTGTACATTGCATCACCCTGGACAAGAAGATGCAGTTTATCAGCCACTGCTACCACACCAATTCCCAACAGAGGAAGCACCAAAAGCCTTGCAACTGTTATGCCAATTGTAGTTCGAAGCCCAAGGGTAGATTCCTTTGGACCCTCCGCAAGCATACCCCCAAGAATTAGCATCACGGAAGGAACCATAGCTCCAGCTAAAATTTCTAAACTGTCTGTAACAAAAGATAGAGGAGCATCATATCCAAAGAAAAACGCTTTTAGTTGAGGCACCGTTCCAATGATGATAGCAAATAGAGAAGCAATTGTTGGAGGTTGAAGTATGTGCTGGACAGGAGTTTGTTCAACTACAATTCTGATCCTTCTCACAACTCTCGGCTCAGCCAGACACTGAATGGACCTGGGACTGCTCAAACTGTGTTCACCCAGGTCAATGTCCGGAAAAGTAGTTTGTGAAAGACTTGAGATGCTATTAAAGATCCTAGCAATAAAAGGCGTCTTTGAATGTTCAGTTTCTTTTTCCTCAATGCCTGGCCATTCAGCTTCTACCAGGAGAGGTCTACTGACATTACTAACTGGTTGTTCCTCAATCTCGGTTCCTTCCTCGACAATCTCATAGTACTGCATTGGAGGCTCCATCATGTGATAAACTAGGGTGTAAACAAGAATCACTGCAACCCATTGCGCAAAAGAGACATATGCCACTCCCCTCGAGTGGCAATGGGGTCCAAATGGGCTATCTTTAGTGTGACAGACAGATCCAACAATAGCGAGAGGGAGGTTTCCAGTATTACCAAAGGCAGTCATGATAATGGTGAATCTGTTAAACTGTGGAGGCGGACGACATATTAGCACCACTGCCACCCCGAGAAAGCAACCAATGACTGTGCTAACCAACACATTGACAGGGATAAACCACCAAAGGGCAATGTTCTGAAGCGTTATGCTTTCACCCAGCTCGGTGAAAATCAGGCAGGGCAAGAACAGAGCAAAAACTAGTTTGCTTAGGAGCCTAAATGTTTCTCTTGGGATCATTTGGGTTTTTGGGTGTGCAAGAACCAATCCTATCACAATAAGGGAGAGAAGTTTCATCAAAGGCACTATGGCAGTCAGCAGATTTTCGCCGCTTGACAACATCTTGTTTTCATGTAACGCAGCCATATAACCAGACATCTTTCCTCGAAACACTTCCTTCCTGCAATAAGTAGCGAAACAATAGTTACAAAACATTCATTCCAAACGAAACATAATTAACCTTAAGAACATATTTGAGAAATTTGAAATTCTACAACATGAGTTAAATCAATCACCAGGAAATATAACAGAATCGCGGAGATTACAACATGGATTTCATACAATATTTACAATCTAATTAACAACAAAAACAATTCCCTCAGCAGATTTCAAGGAAATGCAGCGCATTTGTCTAACAGATTACGAGCGATAATTGATAGCAGAAATCATGAAAAACATAATCCAGATGCAAAACCAACGAAGTGCCAACATGGGCTTTTGATGATTGACGAAATAAAGCAATCCATGAACCACAGTTACAGATCAGCTAATCAAGGGAAATCTAGAAAATTAAGGGAAAAGGAGCACCTACAGATTAGGCAATTGAGGGAAGTCTAACATGTAAGATTAGGGGACTATAAAGAATTGCAGAGAAGAAGAAGTAGAAGGTTGACCATATTCTTGACACTCTTCATCAGGGATAAGGATGGAAGCACCTCTATGTCTATGATTATACCTCGATGATAAAAATCTGTTTAAGAAACGGTGGGTGGGGAGCTAAAGCTATCGGTCGCCTTGCCTTGTAAAAAAAAGGTTTTTAAAATATTTCAGAGCTAGATTTATCCTCGTTTGTTATTTTATTTTTTACTTTAATTGGTCAAGTATAATTCTATATTATGGAATATGGCCATGAATTTCTTGCTATTTTATTTGTCACTAATCAACGATACGCGGGATATAACTTAAAAAAATTAAATTTGTTTTTTTAGAGAAAAAGATTCGAATATAATTTAAAGAAGTAAAAGTTAAACAAGAATAAATATTTAACTATGCATAACCTTACTTCAAATTTTTAAAACGGTAGAAACTAATATAGTATTGTGTCATGTTTTTATGCGGGGGTTAATTATTTTATGTAAATATTATAACAAGAGATGACAGCATTATTTTTAGATTGCAAAAAAAAATGGTTTTTCTCTTAAATTACTAGATAGAGAAAGGCTTGTAGAACTGATTAAATTTGAAAATAAAAAATAAAATATGATCGATCTTTTTATAATTATTATAGTATTTTTTTCAAGATATGTTGATTAATTCCTGGTTATTCAAAATTTGTGTCTGGTTATAAAAAAATAATAACATGAATTTTATTTATACCTCTATATATTTTTACATTTTTAATACTGATTTTTATGTACCTTTTTCGGTCTGTCTTCTGTGTAACATGTAAGATACTGAATTTTTTCGTATATTCCTTGCATATTGCACCATGAGATTTTTATTATTATCCTAACTATGTTTAATAATAATGTTTATGATATATAATTGTATTTATATCATATTTGACTGTTGTAAATATGACAATAAAAAATATATTTATATATATAGTACTGATTGATATTATAATAAATATTATAATAAATTTAGTTATAAAATCAAGATAGATATAACTAATTGATCTAAGATCTGGTTAATTTAGAGTTTAAATAGATTTAAATTGAAAAAAAATAAAAATAAAAATTAATAAAAATAACTGTGTCAACTTATTATCCAACCAATCTGAGATAAAATATTGGTTAAAACTCATTGCCTATATTTTTTTTATATGTACAAAATAGTAACAAGAAGGTTGGTGTTTTATCCTTTAAAAAAAATTATGTTAATTTAGATTGATCCTATTAACCTGTAATATAATCTTTTTTTATTATTAATTACTGAGTCAAGTTTTTAAATTATTATAATAAAAAATTTTATTTGTATATTAACTCGGATTAACTATTTCAACTTGTGACTTCAATCTTATCCCAAATCAAAACTAGAGTAAGGTTAAACCATCTAGGTGGTGGCCAAGTGGTAAGGACTTGGGATCAAGGGGTTTGCTCCCTCTGTGGT
This sequence comes from Populus ilicifolia, assembly GCA_015708895.1. NCBI lineage: Eukaryota > Viridiplantae > Streptophyta > Magnoliopsida > Malpighiales > Salicaceae > Populus > Populus ilicifolia. The sequence goes on from SRLM01000224.1 coordinate 902,734, forward strand.
CTCAGGTTCGAGTCCTTGGTTGCTTATATGATAATCACTAGAGGCTTGTATGGTCGTTAACTTCAGGGTCCATGGGATTAGTCGTGGTGCGTGAAAGCTGGCCCGGACACTCACGTTAATCTAAAAAAAAAAACTAGAGTAAGGTTTTAAAGTATAATAATAACCATTTTTATTTTTATATTAACCTGAATTGACCTACAAATTAGATTTTAAAACTACAACAATAATTATTCTCTATTTTTACATAAATTTAGATCAATTTGGGTTAATTATCCTCACTCATGACCTGAGTTTAACCATGATTCAACCTTGAGTTATATTTTAAAAATATATTAATCATCACTTTTATTTTTATTTTGATTTAAATTGATCATTAAATTAGATTTTAAAACTATAATAATAATTATTTTTATTTTTATATCGACCATCCTGACACATGACTAGGACATTAATCTATAAATTAAATTTTAAAATTATAATAATAATATTTTTTTTGTTTGTATATATTCTAGTTGAATAATCTTAAAATTGAGAGTCTTTACAAAGATGTTTCATGAATAAAAAATTAAAAATATTGCTCATGACATTGTCTATCTAAAAATTTAAAAAAAATAGTCTAAAAGTATTCTATAAATATATTTATTTTAATCATTATATTTCTATTTATTTAATCAAATAAATTTTCATCTTCGCTGTAACATTTTTCTTTTCTATACTAACCGTGACTAAATGCAGCCTCGGTAATCTATCAAGATGACTAAAAATGCAATAAAAAACTCCTACGGCCGCAGAGCGCCAGTTCATTTGCGTGAGCTGGCTTGTTAAATAGTAATTTAAACAAGCCGGAGGCAAACAGGCAATCAGACCTCACATGACCCGTCTGTTCTTCTCCAACATGCATATATTCGAATCCAAAGACAGCAGCGCTCGTCAATCATCATCATGCGAGGACTTTTTTGGTTTGTTTTTTTACTAAACATGCATCGTATCTCCGCCTCCTCCTCCTCCTCCGTCCACGGACACTACACAGAAGAAAACGGAAGATTCATGCTTTGTGGAATGAATCTTCTAAAATAGTTCTTAGGAGAAGCAGCATAAGTAATTTGCAAATAATTCTCCTTCTTTCAGACCCTCAAATCAAAAAAGTATCAATCCATTGCTTATTATAATTCGATGACAAGTTCCCCAGATTTCTTTTTCCGATAAGGTTTTAACCTGTATCAAGTTTCTGTTCTTCTCGGCATTCTACCGTTCTAAATTCCAAATACATGCATGGTTTCTTCTTGGATTTTGGCCCAATAGATTTGTTTCTCCTGGGCTTTCAATTAGCTGATGATCGAGCTATTAAGTCTCTTTACGAACGGGTTTTGCCTGCCTTCTGAATCCTAAATTTACTTTAGCAAGAAATTTAATTCTTGCCATAAGATTTGAGATTTTCACTGGTAAATCTCGAATTCAAATCCTGTGAGGGATGTGCATCGCCCCTGTCTTATGAACCAAAACCCGTCGGCTATGCATATATCCTAGAGTCTGACAAAACTAGGTAGCCCGTATGGTTTAATATATTATTATTATAAAAATAAAATTAAAAGATTTGAGGTAGAATCTATATTTATATAAACAGCGAACCACCTTCACACGGACAAAGCTGGGATAACTTTTGAAGGGTGCCAATAAATTTGGTGTGTTTGGAATTATTGTAATTTTTTAAAAAAATTATTTTTAATTAAGGTTAGTTTTGTAAAATATATATTTAGTTAAAATTAAAATTAAATAAAAAATAATTTAATGTGTTTGGTTAGGAATATTTTTAAAATTGAAAAAACAACTAAAAAAATATATATTAATATTAATAATTTTTAATTAAAATATTATAGATTTAAATACTCCTATTGTATTATGAAATAAATAATATATTGTATAAAGTATTTTTTATTGTTCCATTAAACTATGTCTAATTTCATTAAGCATACAATCTATGTGACAATGACAATACTTTATATAATTTCTTCAACGTGCTTCAATATTAAGTAAAATATTATCAGAAAAAAAATTAAAATTGTGATTATATTTTATAAATGTTGCGTTATCATGTGATTTTTTTTTAATATAATTATGTAATGTTATTAAATAATATTAAATATTAATTTTTCAAATAAAATATAATATTTTTTTAAAAATTATTATATTTTTTTATTTTATTAGATTGAACCCAGTTAAATACATTTAGATTTCCATCAGACATCTTCTAACCCATTAACCATGAGTGAATTAATTCACTCTCCACCGTGTGAGATGAATAGTGGAGAGTGAATTAATTCACGCTCCACTATTCACTTTGCAAAACAGAGGAGACAAGAAAATACAACTAAAGAAGAAGGAGAAGGGAAAGAGCAAGTTGCCCTGCGTGATTTTCTTCTTTTTGATGGTTGTGCTGCTGTTATTGACGGTAACTCAAGGCGGTTCTTGCAATGGCGACGAAGAAGGTAGACGATGATGTCCCTTTTTCTTCCTGAGTTGATCTTTGTTAAACCTTTTTTTTTATCTTTTTGTTTTTTGCTTCGTCTCCCCGCATTACTCTCTGTTGTGGGGAAAATTAAGGTAAGTTAATGTCTGCAAAGCTTTTTTTTTTTTTTTTTTCTTTTGTTAAATCTNTTTTTTTTTTTTTTTGCTTTTGTTAAATCTTAGATATAGTCTCAATTTATGGTGGATCCTGTGAAAATAAAATTATATTTTATCTTAATCAAATATATATTTTTATAATTAAATCTTAATTTGATACAACCACTTAAATATCTTCTTAGAGTCTGAGCTCTAACTTGAACTTTTTTTATAAGATATAAAATACATATACTACCCTAGAAAAATTGAACTTTTTTGCAAGAGCCCGAGCACTCACTTGGGTCGATGCTTTATAAATTATAAAATAATATTTCGATTATAACAACTAAACCATCTTGATTTTTTTTTTCATTCACATACTTTTTTAATCAAGTCCTTTTAATTTTCATTTAACAATGGCAACTTGATGTCTCAAAATCGGTGAATAATGAAAAAATATATTTGAAAAAAATAATATTATTTTATATAAAATAATCAATTAATCTGGGATATTAATAAGACAATATTGATGATGATAGATAATCTAGTGATATGTTTTAAAGAACGAGAATGGGGTCTATTAAGAAGAGAAAATATAGTAATTTACTTGTCACTTCAGTTGTTTAGGATTATTTTTTTTCTGTAAATATTCTTCTTGAAAGAATTTGTGGGTTTAAAGGGAAATTCAATTATCCAGATGGATTTTAAAACAAATAATCTATATTGAAATTAATATATTTATAAAAAAATGTTTTTCTTGTCAATTTTAGAATCCACACTCTTGATGAAGATCATGGAAAATATATATTCAGTTGCTATGAATCGAAAATCTCTCTCGTCTTTTGTGGTATTTGGCACCATCGCACTCTTTCTCTGAATCTTCCTCGGAGTCCTGTTTAGCCAGCCAAGATCGGAGTCATCCGTCTGAAGCTGGACTAGCCTAAAGAGCTGATGCGAGATGTTGTCGGAGAAAAACATTGTCAAAAAAGGAAAAAAAACAATGTAATACCTTCGAAACTGAAGTCGGTTGGGCTGCAAACTCTATTGGGCTCGGAAGTAGACTGGTCTGGATGTTATTAAAAAAAACTGGTAGAACGTCTTAAATTATATAAGGTGGTCTGCTAATTAATTAGCTTCTTTTTTTAAATTCCAAATTTAAATTTTGAGATTAGCATCTGAGGAAATTATTACTTTACATACACTAGTGCGATACGAGGAATGCACCCAAGCCCACTCAATGATCTTTTACTATCGAAAAAATAACTAATTATGATGCTTTAAGGAGTCGTAAATATTCCATACTCTTCGAAAATCAATGTCTCGAGATTGACCTGTCAGACTCAAATTGGCTACAGGCTACAGGCTACAGGCTACAGGTACTGTAATCGAATATGCTCAAGAGACATAGCAGTTGAGCCTTTGAGAGGCACACGAATCATGAGAAGCAAGGAGTTGCGGCGTCACGTTTGACTAAAAAACCAAGGGGATGGCCCCGATAATCAACGCTGAACAGTGATTAAAAATAAAATATTTAAGGTTTAAAATATTTTTTATTTTAAAATAACATATTTTTATTTTTAAAAAATTATTTTTAACACTAACCCATTAAAATAATTTAAAATATAAAAAATATATTTTAAATAATTTTTTTAGAAAACACGGTTTGAACTATTTTTCTAATATTATCTGATCAACAACAAATTAGCTAAATATTGTTGGGAACCGAAATTTGAATATTGCAATGCCACAGCATTCAACGGAGCTATGATTTATTAGCAGCGTAATTTTTCTCATAATGATAAAGAAAAATTCATGATCTTGTATATGATCATGCACGATCCAGTGTTCTCAGAGTTGTTTCGCTCGTGCGTCCAAGTTAGAACTGAATGGCTAAGATCTTAATTAGCAACCAATGTTTGGCTATCTGTTGTTTCGTTTATCCTTTTATAAGACGAGAAATACATTAGCTTGCATATTGCATTATGTCAGCACATGAGCAAGACAGTAACAATACTTCAAGACTCTTGACAAGACGTGCTATTTTTGTATTGGTTTTTTCTATTTCTTTTAATTAACTCTCAGAAAAATAAAATAAAAAAGTTAGTTAGTAAAGGAAATCTTCTAAAAAAACCGATATTATTTTCTAGACAGTGCTCCCGACATATCTAATAATTTATATTGCTGGCTACTTTTGAATTGATGCAACGTCTAATGCAATGATGACACACCCACACGTGAGTGTATGTAGGTGTCCCTTGTATTCGTTGAATGTGGCAGTTTGTGCTTGGCATGTTATAATAATAGTATTTGGTAATATAATAATAGTTTTTTTATTTATTTTTTAAAAATTTTTTCATATTAATATATATTTAAAAAATTAATTTTTTTTATAAAAGTTCTAAAAAGATACCTAACATACAATAAGTTATTTGGATGTATTATTGTGCTTTTTAAAGTGTAATTGTAAATCTTTTTTAAAGTATTTTTTTTTAATATATTAATAATATGTTTTTATTTTTAAAATATTATTTTTAAAATTAATATATCAAAATTATTTAAAAATAAAATATCAATTTAAAAAAATTCAAACTTCTTCAAAAACATTTATTTTTATGTTGTTATCCGGAAAAGGGAAGGCATGGAAGAAAAGTCAACAAACAGAAAAGTAGCATGTACTAGAAGTTACGAAATTCTTAAAATAAAACGATAAATCTACAGCAAGGCTTTCCGTGTCCTTGTCCGCACTCCATTATTAGCAAAGCTTTCATGTTTTTTACCTTTCAAAAATATTTTTTATTTTTATTTTAAATTAATATTTTTTCTCAGTAATTCATTGTGCTAGTATTAAAAATAATTTTAAAAAATAAAATAAATATTATTTTAATATATTTTCAAATAAAAATCATTTTAAAAATATATTCACTGAACTGAAAAAAATTACCCCGTAATCAGTGACACGATCAGGCTGAATTTCATTTGGAAAATTGGCTTCTAAATTCTTGCTAAAGGCGTCATCATAGCACGCTTCAGCCAAGAGTGGAAAAGATTGAACTCAGACGATGACAATTGAGTAGGAACAGCAGGCAAAGCCACATGAACTCATGCCATTTGAATAGGAATAGCAGGCAAAGCCACTTGCACTCGATAAGGCCATTTGAATTATAGTCTTTTTAGTATTATAGGATTACAGTAGAGGTTATTTTTTTTATTTTTTAAAATTATTTTTAATATCCACATATTAAAATAATTTAAAAATATTAATTTTTTTTAAAAATATTTTTTAAATATAAAAACAGCAATAATGCTTCCGCTGAGCGCTCAAGAAGCAACTTTGGTCAAACTGTCTTGTCATCGGCATCGGCATCACCCTTCTTCAACGTCTTCCAAAGACATTAAAACAAATTATTTTGGAAGGAGCGTGGAAAAAATTATTTACATATCAAATTCCGCCCGTATATCAGTTTTATACTATATTTACATGAATTAAATAAAATATAATAAAAAATAAATTCATCTTGTATATTTATTAATTAATAAAAAATCGATATACATGATAAGATATTTAAGATATCTTATAATAAATATAAGATAAAATTAACAAAAATTAATTAAGAAAATAATATCAAACGAGATTGAAAAAAAACTTAAAAATCCCTACAACCTTTACAAACCGAGAGTTTCAGCATAGAAAAAAATTTATTGGAGATACAAAATCTTTTTCATGATAAGCAACTCAAGAAAGAAAAATATCTTAAAAGTTCTTATGTTTTTTTTAATACATGCTTAAAATTAAAAAAGAACAAAACTAAGTTGTTAAATTAAGCTTAAAAGCTTTACAAGATTTTTTCAACAATATTTTAAAAATAAATTAAATATACTTTTTAAAGTATCAAATGATCATAAATCTTACTTTGCATTATATTTTTAAATTTATACTATTATAAAACATAAATTTTAACTTGATTTCATAGATAAATCAAGTCACTAGATATTAATTTTTTTAAATCATATAATTAGTTATTATTCACATAGATATTTGAAATAAAAATTATATACAATCATGATTTTAATAAAAACAAATATCTCGAGGGAATCTGAGTTTTTTCCCCTTGAACTTGACACATTGTTGGTTGCAATAGAAGACCTGGCTTTTAATTATTATTATTTTTTCAAAGATACGGAGTCCTGTACGTACTTTACACTCTTTGAATTTTTTTCAATCTCTTCTCCTTTGAATCATGGATCCATCTCTAGATTATACTATTATTGTTATGATCATCTTTAGACGCAGTTCTCAGCTTCATTTATAAAATGTTATTTAATCTTTATCGCTCGGAATGATACCTGACAACCTAGTACAGTGCATCATCGCCGACAACGAGAGCACCGCGTTCTTTGGAAATCACCACCATATTTTTACGAGGTTCCATCCTCTTGAATCTAATCGCTGAGGCACATCAAGTGAAAAAAACCATATGCACGTATGAAACAAGAGAAACCATCTCAAGATTTATTATAAAGAGGGGGGAAAAAAACCCATATACCTCTAAATCGAGCTAGCTAGACATTAATTGTACAATAGGAATCTAGCTAATTAATCAGAGATGAATAATATTCCCAGCAACGAGCCATTCTACCAAATGGAACGTAGCCAACCCCATTGACGTTGGTATACTCAGAGCAACAAGACCAGCCATGCCCAAAGCCAAGCTTGGCCTGGTTCTCATCAACACTGATTGCAAGTACCCAACTGCCTCGCAAATGTCTGAATTGTATCTGCCACGGTAATATCTCTTCTCCCATTCCATCCAGCCAGATGAGACCTCGTAAATCCTCTCGGCTATCTTCATCTCCTGAATGCGCATCCTAAGAACAATCATGTCTTCGTCGATCAATTTATCACTGTAATCATCCCTTCTCAGTGCCGAGATCTTGGCAGAACGTCTCTTATTTGTGCTAAGACATGTTTTTGAAGGTGCTGCTTGGTGCAAGGATCTGTCAACAAGTGGTTGTGGAGCCAGGAGAGGTGATGAAGGAGATTTTAGCATGGCTGTTATCTTTGTTTTGGAAGTGGATACTTGATTTTCAAAGTTTTCTGAAAATAGGTTATATCCAAAGGGTCAATTTTCGAAAAGAATGAATCTTGATGCGTGATGCCCTACATCGGCAGGGCTCGTATATATAGAAAGTGCTCGAAACGTCAAATTAATGAAACGTGATTTTTGTCAAATCCAAATTGGCCACTTGGACGGCCAATGTATGTGCCCTCCAAATTGCAGGAAAGAAGAAAGTCTCTCTCAAGATTTTGCGATGTCTGTATGCTACGTGGCGGCGGCCTGTTGCACTTGTTAATTTTCCTTTCTTTACAGAGAATAAAGCAAAGTGCGCGCGCGCGCGTGTAATCCTCTGATAATAATAATAAAAATAATAATTGAAGTCTGCGACGATGACATCATCAAGTGGAATTTGCGTGCATGTTTCTAGAAATTTAACTTCATTTTTATTTGAATTTATGTAAGCACGTGCAAAAGGAGAAAAGGGTCGCATTAAGGATTAAGCAAACTGTGGGTGCAATTAATGTATTTGTTCTGAATTATAATGACAAATTGAAAAAGTATAAGGACTAAAGTAGAAAGAATGACAAATCAAGGAGGGAAATTATCTTCATAGTTAAGAAAGGGTCTTCGAACCCGCGTTGTGCCTCCATCACACACGTCTCCGACTTATTTTTTATTTTTTGAAGTGAAAAAAGGTGGTCGCTAGTGTTGTGCATGTATTTTTGGATATCATATGTTTTTTTAAGTGAGAAATAAATTGCTTTGTCAGATAAAATAATTTTTAATAAAATATGTAAAGGAAAATAAAAAATTAAAGTTTATAACACTAATGAAATACGCAAATATTTAAACCTCATTGTCCTTTATATTTTTATTTATTTTTTCTTAGAATAAAATATTTTTATATATTAATTAATATGTCACGTGAATATAATTTATTTATATGTTCTATTTGAAGCACCATAACTAAAAAAAATAAAAAATATTAATTACTGCTTTCAAAAAGGTGAACTAAATAATTTTAAAAAAATAAATCTAAAAGAGGGTATCGATTACAATTCAAATAAAAAAATGAATATAGTGTTAAAAACAATAAAAAAAGAGAGACGATATCAATTAAAACTTAACTAAAAAATTAATAAAGAATTACGTGCTAGGATAACCAATAAAAATAATTTTCATCTTTCAATTATTTTTTTTAAGCAAGAAAGAAAATTTACTATTGTAAAATTGATGATCAATATGATGTTAGAATCTTGCACGACATGCAAGGCAAACTAGGATAAAAGAAATGAAAAGGATCGGAGTGCACAAAACCACGTGAAACATGATTTTAAAGGACTGAATTGAAATGAAAAGAATCCAATGATCGAAGTGAACAACAATAAAAATTGCAAGTGCCAAGATAGCAAGAGATTTGCTACAAAAAAAGAGGCGTGTACATGGAGAATAAACAATGGATGCACCATGAAACACAGTTGTTTTAGCTCATCAGGTAATTAAGAAAGTTACGGGGGCAGCTAATGTGCTTCCATTTAACACTATAATGGGAATTGTAAAATATAAAGACCAAAATGGAAATTACGACAAATGCCCCCTTCCCTAACATGTGGCCTTGCCCCTGGCAGTTGAATTGGTCTAGCAACAAGCTACCGTCCGCGTGCATGAGCGGTTCTGTTGGAATCACGAATCTAATTCTATCCTCCCTACGACGTAGTTCCGCGTCTGATTAGACTAGCTTTCTTCTAAACTTCATGCTTCTCGGTGCTTAATTACTTAATTGAATTTCCTGACTCTCAAAATGCTCCAATCAGCGTCTAGGCAGCAAAGTCAAATTCCAGTACTGTACTGGAAACGTCATCATTTTTTTTTGTCGAAGTGGAAGACCGCCGCAATTATTTAATTCAAAAATAGCCACCTCTGCCTGCTATGACACTCCCATTCACAGAAAATGACGTCGCGTTGGAACGGCCTAAAGGGCGGATACTAGAGGGATGGGGTGCAATGACATGCATGTTGCCACGTACCATCTGACACAAGACTCACCCGAGGAAACACCGCATCATATTGCATGATCTACTACTAGGTTTTTCCAATTAAGTGCCCATGCAGCATTAGTTTACAATACAGTCTTGATCTCCTAAGGTTTTAGTCATCGGCATATGCGATCAAAGCAAAAGCCAAACGCTCATTTTCCACCACCGGTCATTGAAAGGGAGGAGGAGGAGGAGGAAGGCCTCTTTGGATGCCATTGAAACAGAACCATTACATTTACTAGTGACATTGCACGTGAGATTTGGCCGTTTCAGTTTCAGACATGGACTTAAATTGTTGTCAGCTTCTACGGAAGCAGCTTGTTAGCTCAGTGAAGGCATGGGACCCTCCTTACTGCATTGGCATCTTCTTTACTTGATACCTGTATCAGATAGATCAATAAATCGTGTTTTATAACATGCTATTATTATTAATCCCCAAATAATTACAAATCCTTTTCTTTTACCATCCAAACAATTACAAACCTTCTAAGATAAATGGTCGGATTTCAACAGGTGGTGATTCAAGCTGCTGGTTTGATGCATCTTTTTTGGGTGGAGGAGGATCAAGTTGCTGGGGTTGTTCTACGTCGTCAGGGTCCAAAGGTTCAAGTTGTAACTGTGACTGGATTTGTTCCCGGCACGGTGGCTCAAGCCTTTGGTACCTGGGCTTGTTCTTCTCAAGGAGAAGGTACGTGGTGCAATACCAGAACAACAAGATTCTACTTTGAGCTACCACAGTATCCTTAATACGACTTCCACCGAATGAGAGTCGCTCAAGTGCCTGAGAAACAAGAAGAGGAAGAAAGGGTAAATGCTGGATGCACAAGACACAGAAAATGACGCAAATGTCAGGCATAGGCACAGGCACATCAGCCATTTCGTCAATTTCATCACTATATTTCAAGTCATTGGCTCAGAAAAATACCATTCATAGCAATCCTGAAAATTTGATTTTAAAACAGCTAAAACACTCGAGAAAAGCACAACTTTGGTGGCTTAGTGGATCATTTAAGCTGACAAGTTATAGCTAATAAGGGCTATAGGCACATTTGCTCCAATGCATATCAATGTAGACCTTTCATCAAATTGTGGGCTGAAAGCATAAATGAAGAAAATATTATAAAATAACTACCAAATTCAAGAGAAGAGAAAGAACATGGATAAGAAGCTGGTGCCAATTCAATTGGGTCCAATCTGTTTTCCTCGGGAGAACTTACTTGTCAATATACACGACTTCTCATAGAACAAAATAAAGTTGTTATAAAGTTTAAAAGCTTAGATAATGTGCATTACATTAAAGAAGAAATGTATTATAGTGCAAAATATTATATCATTGCTGAATTACCTTCCACCATGACCTGAGCAGCTTAGCTTTTGTTGAAAATCAAGTTCATCTTAATAAGTTTTAAGTTTCTAGATTAAACAGGTCATCCTTTTTTCAAGATTTTTCTCTTTTCTCAACTACCATAGAGAACCCTCCTATGTTACAAGCAGGAAGACAGATTCAGGGCATCACATTACCTGTTCACCAGTTTCTACATCAATTGAACTTTGATGATCAAACTGAAGACCTCTAAATTCATTGATGCAAAGTCCTTGAAAGGCCCTGAAACCATGTGCAGAAATAGTCATACACCAAGGCTAAAATCAACCCGTCCAGTATAAAGGGAACTAATATAAGAGGACGACTTTCTGCATAAGCAAGACATGATTGATTTACCATCTTATCAGGGAAATATTAGGAATCCATCGAAAGATGATTGGTGTATTATCTGCATTGACATAATAACCTCCGAATACTATAAAAACAGTCATAAGAGAGGGTCCGACAGCCATTGCTGCTTCAGTGGTTGGAACCATAGCTCCCACAGTTAGACCCATTGCAGATGCAGCAAATGACTCTGCTGTCACAATTCCACAGAATTTTCCAAACCTGGAATGCACCAGTCCAAATTCAGTAACTTCAAGCATTGTGACTGCAATAAATATAGCATTTCCAAACCTAAAAGAGGTTTTCTCCGTGTTTTATTTCCACTGACTAGGGATTGTTCTTCTCTGAAGAACAGCTCATCTGGGTTTGTTTATTTTCAGTTTTATATGCGTGCATGTCAGCCAGTTACTTCAATACTCCAAAAACTTTTACAAATTTCAGTTACTGATCAATGTACTTTCTGAATCTGTATAAATTTAATTGCATTCATTCAATATACAAATTGCAGAAACCCATGTGGTGTCAGAAATCAAAATGGTAAAATATGGAAGCACACCTTGAAAAGGTGGGGTGAAGACGAGACATGGGATACAGTACAGCACCAAATATTAATGGAAATGTTGCTCCAACAGGAATCTCAGCTATCAATTTGGAAAGTAGATAGGGTCCTAATGCATAAGAACCCTTAGCACGCTCTCTATCTACAATTGCACGTTCTTTTGGAAACACACCCACTGTTTTTGTGAGAGCAGCCATTGCCGTGTTTATTGCTGCAACCTGAGAAAGACCAATTGTCATGCACAAAATTTTTTAAAAAAATATCTTAAAACAGTTGGGATTTTCATTGAATTTCAAAATTGCCACCATGCTGATCAGCTAATCTGGGAGCTTATTATTATTGATCATGTTGCGTCCATGCATCAAAGGGCATCCAAGCTAAAACATCTGTTCTAAAATTTTGACCTATCTGAATTAACTAGTTGGGTGCCAATGGTATCTTTTACTGGTTGTACCCGCCTAATACATGTTAAATGTAAGGTAGCTTCAGCTCCCTGCACTCCACGTGAACCATGTCTATTTCTTTTCTGTTTTATTTATTTAATATTATGTTTATGAATGGCAGTAATTTGGGACATAAGTGATCAGGAAATTCATATCTGAACTCATAACAAACATTAAAAGGTCTTCCATTACCTTAACTAGTCATAGTTAAGATGCAGTCTAGGATAGTGCATGACAGGCTACAGCTATCACACAAGCTTACAAGAAAAGGAAAAAAAAAAGAACTCGGGTCATAGATTCATGGCTGGTGGATTACAAGGTTGCAAGCCAGGCCTTGATTGTATGTCATTAATCAAGCTGGCAGTTTTTTAGTGATGTAGGTTTGTATTCTTAGCAAGGAAACTGAACATGAACGTGGCATAAATTGTAGAAGTGGCAAACAATGCAGAAGATGCAGATTATAGGTCAGTATCAGAAAGCATATATAGTGGCACCAACAAATTAGGTTGGAGTCAAGACTATGACCTGGGTCCTTTGGTCAGTCACTGGTGAAAATAATCAGCGCAGTTAATGAATAGCTGATACTTTCAAACTAGAATCTAGTTCAAGCAAATATAAAAAACATGAAGAAATTAAAACCACTATTTGGCAACACGAAAGAACCAAAATCCGCACATTTTCAGTTATTTTATGATGTTTGAGATCTTCTCAAATTATTGTGTATTGATCCTTAAAAAGAGCGGGGATTTGAAGGAGGAAAAAAATAAGGTCACATACCTGAAGCAATCCCATCCTATCTTGTATTGATGTTTGAGATTTTCCCATTCTCCAAAAAACCGATCCAAATATTATAGCTGATGCAATTGACATTGTTGCCCGAACTTTGTTTGTTGGCCCATCACGAGAAGCCTAGTCATAAAAGGTGCAATAAGGGAAAAGCTGGAGCTAGAATTACAATTATCCGAAATTTATTTTTCCATGAATTTGTCAATTAATACAATGCATATCTCTATGCCAGTCATCCCCTTCCTAGGGGTTTATTTTGTCATCTAGAATTGAGTAGAGGTGATTTGCTATGTTCCACTTCTTAGTTTAGTTAATTAAAATGAAGAAGCTAGGCTTGAAGACATAAAAAGCAAAATAAAGCAAAGTCATAATTGCAGTCCAAGTCAATGCGATCCAGCCCTTCCCTTTGAGAGGAACATGTTTCAGGGGTTGGGGAGTTGTCTGCACTAAACCAGGTCATGGTGAGAAACTAATGAAATGACTGTTTATTAATGGAGTGACAGTTGAAAAACCAACCTGCATCCATGCACGTCTAAGGAGCAACCAGAATCCCCTCCACCAAGACCCTTTGCCTTTCCCCTTTACACTAGTTTTCCTGCTCATTTTCTTGGAGTCCTTTCTGGTAAGTGGAGTTGCATAAAGAATTGTTGATGATTGTTGCGAAAACGATTCAACTAGACCATCTATCCTTTTCCGTGAAGAGTAGACACTCTCTGCAGAACTATAGTCCATGGATATGAGATCAGCCAAAAATTCAGCAGGATTGACTTGGTCTGGGCAACGATACCTGTTGAAATCAACAGACAATTCAGTAATTTTGGAAAACTGAGACAACAGCTCTACTTTTTTAATGATTAATCAAATGCACCACCAACAACATATTTTCCTCAGAGAGAGAGAGAGAGAGATAGTCAAGACAGTAAGCCAGAGCATAGATTAATATTTGTATAGGAGAAAGGAAAATACAGACCCAAAAAACAGGAAACACAAAAACCTAAAGAAAAAGGAATTGCTTTAAATGAGAAAGCAAGAACTTAAAATCAAATGGACAATCTATCAAAAATCCACTTAACAGATTAGCAGTTCCAGATATTCAAAGTTGAAGCATATACATGACAAACATAAGCTCTCAATTATGAAATCACTAGTATTGCATTTAAAGAATAGTAAATGGTCATACACCATAGAAATGAGAGGCAAAATGCTCAACATAAACAGTTATATATTTCTAAACCACAGTAAAATAATAGCTTGCAGCACTTGGAAGTCCCTGCCGTCTCCTAAAATCCTATCCACAATCCCAGGAACTAAGGCTGACACTCAAGATTCCCAAGTTTAACCACTACCTTACCCAGTAAGTTGTCTTGTCATGCACAAATGTATTTAATTGAGTATGAAGTGCCATTACAATTCCGAAAGCATATTAGTTAACATAATATACATAGTCCTAGGTCAAAATGTAATTCAAGCCATTGAAAATATTAGAGAAAAAGTCATTAAAAATCAAATCTGTCTATAGTCTAAAAATGTAAAGCAGCATTGCCAGAGGGAAAAAATTAGTTCCACTGGCAACACAAAAACATCACCTACTCCCCCTTTTTTCCTTCCATCCAGCTCTTATTCTACATGTACTTTGGAACTCTATATCCATCCCAAGATAATAGTTTAAAGAGAATATAAATTGTTGAAGTTGAGAATAATGAGCAAAATCAACAGTAAGCAGCAGATATAGAAATGAGAAAAAAGATAGGCAAGCTTAGGCTAATAACCCGAATTTTGAGAAATATGTCAGTGGCACATCATGTGCTGAGCCAGCATAGACAAGTGCACCCTCTGCTAGTAACACAATGTCATCAAATTTACCATACACTGAGCCTCTAGGCTGGTGTATGGAACAAATTACAGTATGTCCATCCTGTGCCAGTTGTCGGAGAGTTTCCATTACTTTCTCTGCCTGAAAAGCATCAAGCCCTGGAAACACGATGCATGACCTTGTTAAAAGTGGAAAGAAGATTTACTTCAGCAATAAACCATATGGGTTACATGATCAATAGTTTATAGATTTTTATTTTCACTTCAAATTGATAGTCTTGCTAATACCTATCCACGATTAAGTAGTCAAATAAAATCTCTTCATTGATGTTAGCACGACATAGCCCAAAAGTTGAAAAACCTTAGTTTCAAATACTATTGAGTTCACTCTGCATTACAAAATGCTAGGAATCAATGCAAAGCCAAATTCAGCACATTCAGATTCAGTAGAGAAGGTATTTATCCATATCTACGGGGTCAACCCTCACATATGAAGAAGAATTTACTCCATCAGTATCATAGCATTGTTAAACACTGGTCTTAACTCTTAAACTTGCCTTGTGCACAATGAATTTTAGTAAAACACAAGGTCATTTTGCCTCCCTGAAACACAGTAATAGCAAAGTCGATGCACATGTATCCTGTGCATGCTGCATTATGATCGTATACATTAATCATATCAAAGCTTAATGCCTCCACCATTCAGATCAAATCCAGACTAGCAAAAGTTCAGGATGCAAGCATGCACGCATACCTGTTGTAGGTTCATCAGAAAATATTACAGATGGGCTAGCAATGAGTTCGCATGCTAGTGACAAACGTTTCTTTTCACCACCACTTATCCCACGAACTTTTGCATCACCAACAATGGTATCAGCACAGATGGCCTTTGGATAAAGAGAATAAAAGCAAATCCCCCGAAAAGAAATCAAATCAGAGAAAAAATGCACAATATAAATGATACGTAAGGAATTGAAAGACAGATGATAGTTACATGACTTCATTGTATAAACCATTAATTGTTTGAGAAGTAGAAGGGACATTAGCTTGAAGCGTGAAAGTAAAAGTGAGGGAAACCCCTCTTGGTATCTAATTTTAGAAGTGAATAATACTATGTCTGCAAAGGAGATCAATCAATTTAATCTATGCATTTAAATTAAACTTCAGACGAAGTTTGCCTTACCAAACCGAGCTTGAACAACAAATTATTCACGTATTCATCTCTCTCTTCTACCGAAGCTATCTCTGGAAGTTGAAGTTCAGCAGCAAGAGACAGTGTTTCCCGCACCGTAAGCTGCGAGAAAAAAAGATCTTCCTGTCTCACATAAGCAGACCTGTAACAACAATTGACCTCATAAACACAATCGAAAGCTTATACATTGAGCTCAGCATCACAGGTCTATAACAAAGCACCATACTTGTAAGCTCTATTTGAACTAGGCCTCCCATTGACTTCCAAAAGACCTGACAAATGCAGTCGCGGTGATGCCATTAGCTGTCCTGCCAAAACATTGAGCAATGTTGTCTTTCCTGAACCTGATGGTCCCATTATTGCAAGCAATCTTCCAGGCTTTGCTTCTCCACTCACATTATTAAGCAGAAATCTCACCTATAAGTTAAATTTCAGTCAAGCATACAAGTGACCCAATGTTTCCACGCTATATTTTATAAAGCAGGGAAATTAAATTAAGCAAGGGTGAACATCATGTGGTTACAAAAATAATAATAATCAGCACACGAGAGTGAATCGTCTAGATTAGATCAATTTTCTTTTTCTTCATTTTCTAAACAACCAAACAGAACTTGAAAGAAACTTGAACCTCCCAGAGAAAGGAAATAAAATTCCGACTCACTGATTTGGAGGATTTGAGCGAGCATGTGATGTTGCTCCACCGGATAGTAACCGGAAAAACTTTCCCGATATCTGGACTATCGTCGTCGGCTGCGTCGTTTTCCTCGTCGTCAGGAGACTCGTCCTCAGGCATCAGAGCGGGGCCGGGACAGGAAAATAGACGGAGGAGGAGAGCGACTGCGGCAGCAGCCAGAAACTGGCCGGCACCGTTCCCACCCAAACTCACTAGCTGACCCGCCATTTTCCCGCCAAAACGCACCATCTCGCTCTCTTTGTGCTTCTCCTTGAAGCAGACTCCGTTGGGGCAGGGGACTGAAGATCAAGCTAAACTACTGCTCTATTCTGTGACTATGATAGTGAACAGGGTCCGTAGATAGGATAAACGGCGACGTCTGGGGCAAAAAACTGCTGCTGCTTTTGTGAGACTAGTTGTGGTCTCAGAAAAAGGAAAACGGTGGTTCAGATTTGGCTGGGGTTCTGAGAACACGTGTCCAGTCTGAGGATAAGGCAGATTGCTTCCTTCGGTGTGGCCAGAGTTCACAGCGATGGGTAGGATTATCAGTTTATCATACTAAAAAAAAAAAAAGCGGGATTGGCTTCGGGGCATGGTTGGTTTTACGTTAAAAAAATATATGTCGATCTTTAATTTTTCTATAAAATGGGGTTGATGGAGTGTTTTGTTATTGTTAGGGTGGGAGAAGTTATTATTTAAAGTGTTTTTTATTTCAAAATATGTTAAATAATTTTTAAATTTTTTTAAAAAATATTTTTAATATTAACTCATTAAAATGATTTATAAACATAAAAATATTATTTAAAATACAATTTCAAACAAGACTTATAATTAATTGCTATCAGAATATAATTGGCTCTTTGGTTGAATAAGGTTATATTTACTTATCATTTTAACTTAATCATTGAATCAGTGATTTTAATCACAAGTAATTATGATTTGACGAGTATATATACTAGACTGGATTTAGTTTCGTTTAAGAGGGTGAAAGGTATTGCTTTTAAAAATATTTTTTATTTCAGTATATTAAAATTATTAAAAACACATAATTAAAAAAATTAAAATTAAAAGAAATACCAGAAACCTTAATAATCAAGTACTTAACAGTTGCTTGTTAGAAATGATAGTTCCATCATTACCAATTTGTCCTGGAATCTAAAAGTGAAGTATCCATTTATTCACCATTTACATGATTCAAATATTTTCAATCGGCAATGCTTAATATAGAAAGCTTTTTTCAAGGGCGTTGATTAAATTGATGAATGTTCAATACAATATTAATAATAATAATAATAATAAAATTGAAGAAGGATGTTCGGCCACTGTTCACGATCACGATGGGCTCGGATAAATATTATTGGTGTGAACCTTTTCAGGAAGTCTTTCGTGCAAATATATAACTATAACGCGTGAAATAATTTTTTAATAAGCTTTTCAAAGTCCGTGGAAGTGAAAATTATAATAATGAGATTTTATGAACCACGCAAGGGCCCGACGGTGATAAATATGTTGCGGGTCACCTGTTATGTCCAGGGTGGACAGTATATGCGTCTCCTGTGATACCTAGCTCTGAATTCATTTATTGTCGTGGTGGTTGAAAATTAATGAGATGAGATTTTTAAGATTGAAAAAATATTTTTTAATTTATTTTTCATCATAAAAAATAATAAATATCACATAAAATTTTCTAATCCATCTACTAACTTTAAAGTATTTTAAAATTACTAAAAAAACTAGAATTGTCTGAAATTAAAAAATCAAAATAAAAATTGATCATTCTTTTGAAACAAGGTTTTTATTAGAAAAAAAATACCCAAATAAACTCATCTCAATACTTGTCAGTACCCTGAGCCCATCTATGATAAAGAAAGAAGAAGATATTTTTCCATGATTAGAAGTGAATAGAAAAATTAAAAAACTAATTTAATTAAAAAAAATTAACGAAGACAGACGAATTAATAGAAAAAAACTGGGTAAACTGGTTAAGATATTTAGAAAAATATTTATTTTAATTTGATTTTTAATTTTGATATAACTAAATCAGTCAACCCAAATCGAGTTGGTTCAATTTATAAATGAAAAAAAATAAACTAATTCATTCCTTCTTTTTCTCTAGAACTTTAACTTGAAACTTGAAATCTCATTTAAATTAAAACTTTTGATTCAATTTTAGGAACTAATTTCTTACCGGGCTAAGGCTTTTAACAAAAACACTAAAATAATAGTTGATTGTTGTTGTGATATAAGGAGATAGAGATTGAGATGGTTTGTTACCAAACCAAGGATTTTTTTTATTTTTTTTTAGATTAACGTGGGTGTCCGGGTCAGCTTTCGCGCACCACGACTAATCCCACGGGCCCTGAAGTTAACGACCATGTAAGCCTCCAATGGCCATCATATGAGCAACCAAGGACTCGAACATGAGACCATAGAGGGAGTAAAACCCCTTGATCCCAAGTCCTTACCACTTGGGCACCACTTGGATGGTTCCAAACCAGAGATTTTGATAAAAAGACTAAAGTGATAGTTAATTATAATAGTGATGATTGGAGAGGTAAAGGTAAGGCGGGGGCAAAAATGATGATGATAGTGAGATGAAGAAAAAAAATAGAATTTTATCAGAGTGGTTAAATTTCATTATTAATGATGCAAAGATTATATTTGTTACTGTTGTTGTTTTCCTTGCATTTTTTTTATCCTGCAGTACAGCCAATATCCATCACCTCCCTGTTCATGTATCCAACATTTGATCTTAACGGTTGTGTTTTTTTTAAAGAAGGTAACACGACTTCCTTCTTTTTTATTTATTTAATTTTATGATGTTAATAAAGTTATGTGGAATTAAGTTTAATGCTGAATTGAGGTATATTTTAGCCACAGAGAAAAAAATTATAGGCTTTTTATTAAAAATTGAATTAAAACTAATTAGTCTGGACCAATTCGGTTTGAGCTTTTCTCCTTTTCAGTTTGATCGTTTTTAAAAGATAAAAACCAAAAAAACAAAGAACAATGACTCCGATCTATGACCATCTCTTATTCGAATATTGCACACGTGCTTGCTGTATCAATGAAGTACGAGAAGCATTTAGATCTCTAGTTTATTATAAATATATTGAATTAATATTTTTTATTTATTAAAAATTATTTCTAATATTTACATCTCGAATGATTATAAAATATACAAAGATTAGTTATAGATATTTAAAAAAAAACACATAATTTATAATTTAATTTTAATTTACACTTACACTCCATTCAATACATGTTATTTCAATGTTATATTTGTTTTCATGTTTTAAAAATATTTTTTTAAAAAAATTAAATTTATTTATTTATTTAAAATTAATATATTTTAAGTGTTTTTAAATTATTTTAATATAATAATATTAAAAATAAAAAAATATTGATATATATTTTAAAATGAAAATTTATTTAAAAAATAATTATAATTATACTGTAAAATTAATAACTAATCCACGTGCAACAAAACCACTACCCGCACTGCTACGACCCCACAAGCTCACAACCCAACCGAATATTCCATTCACGCTCTCCCCCCCTCGCAAATACCCGCTTTCTCCGTCTTCTTCCCAGAAAAGAAAAAGAAAACCCTACAGCTCACAACACAATAACACTCTCTCTTCCACCATCCCTATGAGGTAGCGAAGGCAGAGCGGTACTGTACTTCCAGTACCCATTACTCCAAGACAGATCTTGCCATGTGAGCAAAACATGGCCAATAATTCCAAAGAAGAGCCAAAAAGTGCTCCACAACCAGATCGGTGGTACAATCTAGCCCTAGGTCCTTCATTTAAAGAGCAATCCTCCCATAAGTTCTGCACTCTGCGATACGAATTTAAGCCAGCTTCGATTGACAAAACTAAGCCTGGATTATTCCACAAGAACAAAGATAATCGAGTTTCGGTTGAGTTTCAGAACAATCAATCAGGGAAATCGAAAGTCACTTTTGAAGGTAGTAGCGAGGATTATAAAGAAAACGATGCCGTTTTGTTTTTCGATGGCCAGACTTTTCGATTGGAGCGCCTTTATCGGTCTGTTAAGCAGCTCAGGCACCTAAGATTGCCCGGTGAATCCGCTGCATCGGCTTCTGCTCAATCTATGCTGGCTGTGGAGGCTCCCGGCTTGTCTCCTCCTGTTGGGAAGGGTGCGAAGCCTGTTCAGATCGGGCGAAGTGCATTTCCTACTGTGCCTGTAAGTTTCGACTGAATTTTATTTGATGATAACCGTGACCGCCTGGAATGGCGCAAAAGGATCGATTGAAGATTGGTTGTTGTTAAGTCTTTGTTTGTTAGTTTGCTGTCTCTGTATCCGCTGTTTTTAAAGTGATCATCCAAATCTCTTTGTTACTCCGCTTCCCTGCTGATGCTTTGTATTTCGTCCTATGCTTTGTGTTTGAACAGGTTGAGGTGGAACGGATTGATGTCGGGGAGCCACATGTTTTAGGTATTTTGAACACACACACATGTTTGGATTCAAGTGCATGTTTATCCTTATTTCACCATGGATTTGGCCACAAACCAAAAATTTATTCGCACAATCCAGTTATGGATAAAATAAAAGTGATCAGAAAAACAAACCAAACTTTAATTCGAGAATGTAACAAATAAATCCCGTCGCACATAGTTAAGAAATTTCTGAATCTTGTTCAGAACCTTTATTAATTAGTTGTATTTGTTAGTCATTTAACAGGATATTTTCTTTTCATCTACTAGGATGGATAAACTGTGCATTTATTCTAATTACGGTGACCTTAGTTGGATTATCTGCCTAATTAAGATATTTTTGGCTCAGATTTTAGTTATCATATCTGCTCAGCTAGATGTTTCGATGTAACGTTATGAGGGGAAAAAACATTTTAAATCATGCTTTTACATTGGTAGATAGGATGTCTAAATGAAGATATCGCAGGGCTGGATATGTTTTTTTTTTCCAGGAAAAAAAACACTCTTAATGAACCCTCTGATTTTTTAGTATTTGAGTTGGGTTTTACCTTCTTTTTTTCTGCATGAGATTTTTTTTAGAATTTCTAGTGGAAACAATTATGCATTCCTTGTTATCGTGAAGAACTATATTATCCTCAAGGACTCTTGATCATGGATCAAATCTGTCACTTAGATTCAGATCCTCTTATATTTCCATTTTCAACATCCACAACTTATCCAGTTAGACAACTCTGCTTAAGTTAAAAGGTTTTGTGGTCATGACACCATGTCTGTATGGCAACTTCAACAGTTCCTAACTGGTACTCCTTGATCTGCCTTTTCTGGTCCCAGTTTCTATTGTTATTATTTTTTTTCTTTGGACCTATTTTAGCCATTTTTGTTTGGTTACCCCCCCCCCCAATTCTTTTTCATTCTTACTGTTTGTCAACATCATTCAGCCATTTGAAAAGGTCACTTGCAAACGATTGCCAAGCAAAGAACAGGGATATTTCCTGAGTTCCAATGATTATTCCTATGTTATCTTCAACCATTTCTCGTCATCATGATTGATATTTCAGCTTACTGTTATCTGCCACTTATTGCGTGTTATAATGAATAGTAATGCTCTCATCATATGATAGGTACAAAAGCAGCCAATGAGGGGATTACTGAGCATCCAACCCACGTGCCACGTGTATCAACTTCCTCACCAAGCCCCAGGAATGATGAAGCTGAAGAACATCAAGACATAGACATCGAGGACATTTTTGGTGCTGGTTCCCCTGATGATGGGAATGCAACTGAAGAAAAAGTTGATGACGACTTTGATATGCATGCACCACAGCAAAACAACAGTGATGATGAGATTGCTGATGTGGATGATGATGGTGATGAAGCAGACAAGGGTCTCAATGCTGCAGAAGCCCTTAGAGCCCAGGAGAATGCAGATGAGAGAGATGAGCAGACTTCCAGTTCTAGTAGTAGCAGTGGAAGTGGAAGCAGTGGTAGCGGGAGCAGCAGCAGCAGTGACAGTGAAGGCAGTGATGAAGATTCTGTCAACTCTATTTGAAAGTTAAAGCAACTCTAAAGAAACATCTAAATACTATCAAGCAGGTACCTGCAAAATTATAACAAAAGCTAATGGAGCTCACATTTTACTGTCGAAATCCACAGTAAAATTCATTATTTTACCCTTGATTGATAAAATCATCCAGGGAGATCTTTTCAATGGACCCATTATTATTTTTGTATTCTTATTGCAAAGTGTAATTATTTCATTGCCCTTAAAAGCAAGAAATATTAAACTTGGGTAAACGGGGTTTGATTTACTTTAAAACAATTTAAGTTATTTCATTATCTTTAGAATTGAAAAGGGTTGTGTCCTTGGTGTAGGGTTCTTTTGTCTTTTACATTTGCTTGTTTAGCGGTTACTGGGTGTTGTTAGGGATAATAAGATAATTTAGTAAATAAATGATTAAAAAACAACAACTATAAACATATGAATAGGATCCACTTGAACGGCTAGGGCGATGCTATTCAGTAGAAGTAGAATGTAGTGTGATATTTAGTAGGGTGTTGATGTTGTTATTTTTTAAAGTATTTTTTATTTTAAAATATGTTATAATGATATTTTTTATGTTTTTAAAAAATATTTTTAATATTAATATATTAAGATAGTTTAAAATATTAAAAACAAATTAAATTTTAAAAAAAAACACATTTTGGCCCGCTCTCTTAATAAACGTTACTTTCAGGTAGCACTTGAACTATCTTGGTATGCTCCCTCTTTGTCATCACGTGTGATGTAATTGTTACTAATTTAGTATTTGTGGCCTTTTGTTTTATTCTTTCTTTCTCTTAATGGATTTGCATATTAGCTTTTAAAAAAAAATTAAATAAACTCCCAGGATTTATTATTCTTAAGATCTCATCCTTGTTATCTTTATTATATTTTTTTATTTATAATAATTTATAAAATTAAAGAATTTTTTCAAAATCATCTTTTGTATATTTTTTTATATGTTAAATTTGATTATTATTTATTTTAATTAAGATGGTTTTTTAAATTATTTTTTTACAATTTCATTTTTCTTGAGGTTTTTTCCTAAATTTATTTTTTTATTGTTGTTATTTCTTTACCTTGAATTTTTTTTTAATTTTATTTTACAACTTCTAACTACATCTAACTAACTAGGTAGATGTTTAGTTTTCTAGTTAAACTTGAGTATGGTAATTAATTAAGAGACTAACTTCAATTTAAGAAAGTCACCCAAACTTCATTCGTTTTTTTCTCTCTTCTTTTTAAGTTTTATTTTTTCATTCTGTCATGCTTTGTTGTTTTTTAATTATTTTCTATGTGATTGTTTTAGTTGTTTTAAAAATAACATGAGTTATCTTGATTTTTTCGGTCTTTGTTACATTTATTTTTTAGAATAAAATTTGTTTTTAAATTAAGTTAAACTAGTTAATTTTATTATTTAACATTTAATTATTTATATATTGAGTTTCTATGTTGAGTTCAGATTGAGAATTTAACGAATTGCGAGTTTAAGAGTTTTACCAAGATTTACTCAAGCTTGATTGGTTGTTTTTTTTAAAGGTTAATTTTTTCTTCCTCCAACATTTTTTTTATTTGTTTTATATGAGATTTGTCTTTATTTTTAAAATAACAATGGTTATTTCAATTTTGTTTGCCAATCTTTGTTAAATTTAGCCTTTTCAAAATTAAAATAAATTTATTATCCAATATTTAATTAAACAAGTGTTGAACTTCTTAACTAAGTCCAAGTATACAATTTAACTCGAGTTAATAAGGTTCACACAAGTTTATTTTATTTATTTATTAAGTTTTTTTTATCTCATTCACCAATATTTTGTTATTTTTTTGTATTTTTTTTATATGAGAATTTTTTTAATGGTTTTAAAAGTAACATTGATTAACTTGTTTTTTTTTTAACCTTTTTAATCTAGACTTTATTTTTTTATCAAATTGAATTAATTGTATAAAAGTAAGTATTAAATGTTCGTTTTGTTATGTTTTGTTTGTTTTTTAAATTACTGTTCTATTAACGCATGGATCTTTTTCGGTTATTAAATTCTTAGATTTTTTGTACTTCTTTTGAAATATTGCAGTCGCATGAATACTCATCTTTACATTGACAAACAATTATTATGGCCGCATCATATCACAAACCATCGATCTAGATATACATTAAAAGCATTCCTGTTTGAGTGGGAGGGCATTTGCTTACCTTCTTTCTTTGATGAGATGCATTATATTATGCAACAATACCATCGTGTTCTTTCATGTCAGATATCAAGCAAACAGCTCTTATTTTTTCAGAACAAGGCAGGAACAAACACAACAAGATTTGTATTTGAACTATAAAAGAAATTTTGGAAGGTTGGTTTTAGATTTCGCTGTCTTGGTTGGTTGCAATCCTAGTAGTGCGATTAAGTTTGACAAGGACCTGCAAAAGTCGAGACTCCCTAAAATCAAAGTGACTGGACGGACGATCTTATCTTACGATGCAGAAGATCATGCTCCCGAGGGGACTGGCCAGCTTCGACGCTGTTGCTGAAGTAATCAGTAACATGGCAGAAACTGCTATCAATTACCATACGGGCAAGGCCAGTGCATCGATCTGTAAAAAAGAGGTAATGAGTCGTTAACTTCAGGCCTGGTCAGGTCCTCTAGAAAGTATAATTCAATTACTTATCCTCTGGGTTTTTTTCCAAAGAAATCATCACTTAGAGCGCTATAAATTTTAAAATAACCGAAGTATATATGATTATCTTGGAGTATTAGAGACTTGGTCATAATACTTGAATGTCAGCCCGGACACCAACAATTTTTTAAAAAAAGAGCAATGAGCTGTTCCACTTGTCAATCCCTGCATTAAAAACGTTTGGCCTTTAATTATGATCGCGGCCGGCGCCTTACTTTGATTTTTCTCTCGGTCACAGAGGAGAGGAGTAGAGCTCAAACCCTGGAGTTGGTGGGCTAAACTACTTACTCGTTTTTCTTTTTTCACTTTGAGATTAAACGAAAAGGATGGATGTGGAACAGTGGGAGCGAAGAAATAAAACATTTGACGGAAGATCACTGCCGTGCGTGCGTGCATGTGTGTGTGTGTATATATATATATCTATTTTCTTCATGGGATGGTGGGATTCATGAATCTGAATCTTTTTGAGGGATGCCGGAGAAGTTGCAGATTCATACCAAACATCATGGATCGTTCATCCGAGATGGATGGCAAAGAAATCGACGAATGAAGTGTAAAAATAGGTGACTGCCCGAAGCTGTTTATCACATTACTTAATTTTCCACCTAACATTGTCCACTGCAAGGTATTTGTTTGTTTCTTCTCAGTTTCGCTCACCAAACCTCTACATGTAGCTAGGTAGTCGGCCATCAATTCAGCACGACCTTCACTCCATTTAGCAGTAAATATAAGGTTCCCATGGCCAATGATAACAATAGTGATGCCATAATAAGTAGGAGTGGCTGAGAAAATTGTTTTGAGCGAGAGTAGAGAGCAGAGGTGCTTCTAGTTAAGATTAGGGATGCAGTGCCATGAAGAGTTTTTACTCAGCAAGTTCATTGAAGCTTCTAACAGTACTCGTCATTATTCTTCTATTAAAAAGGAATTATTCCTTGTTTTCCTAACACAGCGGAGAATAAAAAACATCCCGGTAATCAGCAAGAGTTTTATCAACAACTTGGACTGACTGGAATGATATCCACATGAGAGCCCCTGCCCTTTGTCTACTCTGTAGAACAGGACAAACAATTAAAAAAAATATATATTCCTGTTAAATTTAAAAATTAAATTATGACACCAAGTCAAATTAGTAAAATACAAATAGAAAGAAATTATAAAACCATATTATTAATAAATTTAATATTAAAAAATAATTAAAAACAATTTAAGTTAATCCAAGTTAACCTATTAAATTTATAATTTAAGTTATGAGTTAGAGATAATATGAAATTATATAAAAAAATATAAATTATAAATTATAAATTTTAATTTTAATCAAATAAAAAAATAAAAAAACAAAAAAAAACTCAAACTAATCTATTAAACTAAAGTTATTAAACTAAGATAATATTATAAAAAATTATGAAACTGAAACTTGAATCTCCAATGAGCATAATATAAAACACAAAATTGAAATAGAAAAAATATAAATAAGAAAAAAATAAAAAATAAACATTATTAAAATATGCTTCATGACTTGTGAAATGGAAACCCAGTCCACATGCACCATGACGCCTTACATTTGAATTTTAAAATTGTCTGTCCTGACTCAACTTTTGTTTTTCTCATTTGGACTTATTTACAATAATACCAACCTCCTGTTTCCACTCCTCCATCAAATCAGTCAGTCAATAAAAAATAATTAAATGAGATTTTAAATAATCTACCTTTTCAATTTAGATTTGTATTTATTTTAGATATTATAACCTGAATAAACCACCAATATGAAAAGGATTATCTTTCGTTCCTCCATGCTTACTTAGCTTGTGTGCCTCATATGTTGCGAATGCGGTCTAAATATTGTACGGAAAAAATTAAAAAATTATTCATGCATTTTTTTTTATCATATATATATATATTGTTGAGATATTTTTATGGTGTCAAGAACTTTGTTATTAATGTTTCAGTGTATCTTTCCCATCCTTTTTTTTTCCCTGTCTCTTTAATTGTGGTTATTGTGCCCACCTCATTTCTGGTGCCTGTTTCATTTGGTCCCTTAATTTTAATTTTTAGTTTTAGCTCATTTTAATTATAATATAATGAAATTAAACTAAACTTGTTAAAATTATAATAATTATTTTCATGCTAGTTAAATAATTCTAATTTAAAAACTCTTTTCTCGAACTTTTTTGTGTGAGCGCGTGATATGTGAGCGCGTGATCATCATTATAATAAAAAAAATCATACTAAAAAAAATATTTCCTGTTTATAGTGCGTCATAATCACGCTTAAAAAAATAAAAATAATTGTTGTGGTCACATGAAAAGATGTAAATTATAATATTAATGTTATAAATAAGTTAGGTTTTAGATTTATTTTTTTTAAAAAATTATGAATTTACATTTTATAAATTTTTAAATTATTAAAAATTTATATAGTTATTAATTTTAGAATTTATGATTAGTTGAGATACATATTTACTGATTTGGATATTTATATTAATAATAAAAAAATATTTTGTTTTATTTTAGATAAAAAATCAAATAATTTCAAAGAAGAAAATGAATCCATTACCATAAAACTTCATTTTTATTTTTTCATTTATCACACAGCTAACACTATTAAAAGCTTATTTGATAGTAAATTATAAATTATTATTTTTTTAAAATATAATATATCAAAAAATTAAAAAAGCATTAAAAAAATAATTTAAAGTTTAAAAATTTAAAAAATATGGTTGGAACACATAACAAATAAAATCTAAGAGTTTATTTGAGAAAAAAATTATTTTTTATTTAAATATATATAAAATAATATTTTTTTTATATTAGTCCATTAAAATTATAAAAAATAATTAAAATAATTTTTTAAAAAATTTAACAAAATAATTGAACCGTAATTCTAAACCGTGCCTAATGGTAACTCCGGCGAAAACAGGGGGCAGTGTTGAGTTCAGAGAAAAGTATTAAAATATTTATTTACGAGTCCATAGAGTTGTCTCTTTTGAAAGAGGGTGAGGAATAACTTTTTTTTTTTCAGGTTGTTTGTAATCTAGTGCTGGTCCTTCCTTTTTTGGCCCCAATATTTTTCACCATCAGCAGTTCAGCACCATCGTTACTCATAGCTCAGAGCTCGCCATCAAGATCCCCACAAACCCATCTCTCTCAATCACTAAAGTCAATCCAATACGATTCATTTGACCATCACCCATCTCTTCATCTTGCTTCAAAACCCAAAATTTAGCAGTCTTTATACCCATCGATATATCTTTGTTTCCCATCTAATCTCAAGATGTACAGTGAAAAAAAGACTTGATTTTGATGCACATCCATCTCTCTACTTTCTACCTATACCTCAAATTTAGCTGAAAGGTTTGAACTTGGGATTTGATTTGCACCACCATATGCCCCATCATCAAAAACAAGGAGCAGCTTCAACATCGGTAGTGTTGTTGGGATTAGTATCATGGGAGCAGAGAAAAGATGGCTTTTCACTCTCTTCTCCTCAGCATTTCTTTCATTACTATTTCTCTTGGTCTATTCAATCTCTGCTTTCAGTTCCTCTAAACAGTTCCCTTCTATAATTCACCATGGAATCCACCACCCTCCTGCTTTTGCCTATTATATCTCAGGTGGAAGGGGTGATAAGGATCGGATCCTTAGGTTATTGCTGGCAGTTTATCACCCAAGAAACCGTTATTTATTGCATTTGGGTGCCGAGGCATCTGACGAGGAGAGAATGAAGCTTGTTGGGGCTGTAAATGCGGTGCCTGCGATTAGGAGTTTTGGGAATGTGGACGTTGTTGGGAAGCCTGGCAGGCTTACCTACATGGGTTCTTCTAACCTGGCTGCGATTTTGCGTGCTGCTGCCATTTTGTTGAGGATGGATGCTGGGTGGACGTGGTTTGTGTCTTTGAGTGCAATGGATTATCCGTTGGTAACTCAGGATGGTATGCTTTTTCTTTTTTTTGTTAATTTTGATTGTTGGTTTTGTTCCTCTCTGGATTTTTTTGGTTGAGTATGAAACTGTGACCAGATGCTGGAAAAATAACTTGGCTATAAATTTAGTGGTTCATTTAGAATTTATCCGTGCATCTATGTAAGTTTCGCTTTCTTCGTTTTGACTCGTGAACGAGGAATCTCTTGCATTCACATCTTAAAGCTCAATGGAAAGGACGCATGATGGCCTGTTGCTATTTTAAGCATAGTTGACTTTTGCATTTCATATTTTGCCTAGCGTTCTGGATATATTTGACATATTTTATGTTATTCTCTGAAATATGATGTTTGCTGTCGTTCTTTGGTAATTATTGGATATGACTTGAAGAAATGGTGCTTTCTGTTTCTTCTTAGTTGTCATAGTTGGTTTCACAACAGAAATAATTTAGGAAGCCTATGAAAATTTTGAGTAGGCTAGATGACTTTATCGAACCGTAACACTTAAAATGTGGCTGCTTGTTCTTTGACTACCTCAGACAATGGTGCCTGCTGTCCAGAATGTATTAGAAGCCAGCATGAATGATACCTTATAGGTCACAATGTTGTTAGGATCTGGTATGGGGAGAAAATATCGTTAACACATGCACGCTTCTGTGCAAAGATCCTGGATTCATATTCCTGGTGCAATAATTTGTAATCCAGTGACAGTATGCTGTTTACCAGAACAGCTTAAATTACCATTATAAAAATGATGCAGCTAGCCATAACCCTGAGGGTAACCATAACGCTCTTTTTAGACCAAGGATTGGGCAACTTCTGTGGGAAAGCCCTCACAAAAAGAAGCTTCTATTGAACCTGCTAAAAGGTGGTTCAGAATACAGTGAAGTAGGCTTCCATGCAGTTGTAATGAAGGTTGATTTTGAAAGAACAGAATTTTTCATCAAAGCTTGACTTGAACAGTATGCTGTTTACCAGAACAGATTAAATTATCAATATAAAAACGATGCAGCTAGCCATAACCCTGCAGCTAACTGTAATGCTGTAGTTAGACCTAGGATTGGACAACTTCTGTGAGAAAACCCTCACAAAAGAAGCTTCTATTGAACCTGCTAGAAGGTGGTTGAGAATATAGTGAAATATCTTCCATGCAGGAGTAATGAAGGATGATTTTGCAAGAACGGAAGTTTTTATTAAAGCTTGACTTAATAATTATTTCATGCTACCCAGGACATGGACCACCATATTATAACTTGTAACCATGGATGCACACTTATTTGTGACCTGAGCTAGAGTAGGTTGATGGAGGTACAAGTTCCAACCCCATTCTACTCATGTGCATTGGCCTCTGAAAGGCTGTTTGAATTCTCAGTTCAGATGGAAGCTAAGTACGATTTCTTCATTCATCATTCTTTGTAGTTTAAAGCAGGTTTTTTTTTTTTGTGGTGTCAGGATGAGGTTTACTTAAGTAAGGATATTTGCTTATTAGCTAAACCAGTGGCCTTTTGGATATTCCACCTCACTCACAGCAAATGTTGATGGATACCGTTGTAAAAAGTTTTTCCAAGATCACAAGAATTGCATGTTTACATTTACACTGTCGTATTTACTGTGAATGGCCTCTAGTGTATTCCTGATGTAGGTCTTTTGATCTTGAGTTACAAAATGCGTGCTTGCAAGGGATTTTTTTGTTTTTGGAGGGGAAGGGTTGGGGTTGAGTGGTTGTTGGGAATCTAAAATACCAAGTTGACTAATGAAAGTTAAATGAGAGAAATCATGATTTGATATTTGGGCTTGCGCAATCGTTTTAGTCTCACCTCCTGGATGCCCTTGGTGCATCAATTACGCTCCTTTCCTGATTGGGACCAAGATATCATTATAGGACTTGCCTTAACTGGTACTCTTTTTTCATTTTCACTACCGAGGATGAGGGTGTTCAAATGACCTATGCAAGCTTAAAGTTGCTTATCTTTTTTCAAAGAGGACTTGTGCATTTTTTATCTAGGATGTTATTTGAAAAGGGATTGAATAAAGGCGATTTTGAAAATGCATATTTGATGTTTTCATCAATTTTTAGATTCATAGCTATGTCTAGACCGGCTAGTGTGTTGAATATTGTGAGTTAAGCTAGGTGACAAGAAGTGAAGAGGCATTAGCGCAGGCTTCTTAAAAATCGAGTGGCTTTTTTTTCTTTTTTTGCTAAAGAGCTTTTATTTTGAAAAGGCACGATAGAGCAAAGACTGATTAGAGTTCTCGTAGTGGTTTCTTTGAATTTTTCAGGTTAGAGTGTTGACAGGGCATCCGAGCTAGTTGGCTATGACAGGAAATATGTACCAGAAGCAGGTTTCAAAACAATTTTGTGATTGGATAAAAGACTATAAATACTGTTTAGATTATATCCATAAAAGGTTTTGCATATTAATTCATACTTCTGGAATGGTTGGTGACTTCATGTCCCATGAAATTTAATGTTTAAAAGAGTTTATTGGAATCCAATCTGCATGATGCACATGCCTGAGGCACTTTCACAGCTGTATAAAAGCATATTACAGTCCCATCCTTTATCATTGCAGAAATAAGGGTGTCCTTAGCAGTTATTGTTGGTATGAAGAGTTGCTGATGAGCTGTCTATACCTCTGATAACCCCTTGTTGATTTCTTGTTGATTTGGAGTCTGGTTCTTTTCTGGTGATAAAAATATGTGGGTTAGAGAGGTTCTGAATGCATCAATGCGATAATGCCTTTTCATAGCTGTACGGAAGAACTATACGTTTGATATGTGTTAGAGATTTTGTAGCGTCAGCATTATGTTCTTGTGCATGGCCTTCCCTGCTCTGTAAGTCATAATGCAATGTTGTCCTTGGCAATATTGCACAATTGAATGGTTAGGAAGGCTTAAGAATGCAGATGATTGTTGTGTAAAAATTGAATCTGATTTAACTTGTCCAATGCTTAGAAACTCATCCAAGTTATATGGGAATCTCAGCTCATAATTAATAACTGTCTCTATTTACTAGCAGAATGGTTTTGAATCTGTTTTCTCCTATGTGCTTTGTATTTCACAAACAAGCCTCCAGTATCAGATACACTGAAGTGTTGAAAATCTTTTAGGCTTTTGGAAAATAATTCCACTCATTTCCACTTATGACCTCACCGTGTGTTGTCATGGTGCCTCATATGATAGAATTCCGAGCTTCCAATATTTTCTTCTGTTATGTTGCAGATTTGTCCCATGTTTTCTCCTCTGTTAGCAGAGACCTCAATTTCATAGATCACACCAGTGACCTTGGGTGGAAAGAGTAGGCAACCTCTTCTTACTGAATTTTATTGTAATTCTGCAGCACGAAGATTTAGTTATATCTGAGTTCTATTGGTTTGACTTTGTTGTAGATCTCAAAGAATTCAGCCTATTGTAGTTGACCCAGGGATTTACCTAGCCAGGAGGAGCCAGATATTTCATGCTACAGAGAAGCGGCCAACTCCTGATGGTTTCAAAGTATTCACAGGCAAAGTCTATTGTCCACAGCGTGCTGTTTATGCAACTAAAATTAAAGTTGTGCATATGTATGCTTTACTTTCATGAAAATTTTATGTGTGGTAACAGATATCTCCTATTGCAGGTTCCCCGTGGGTGATCTTGAGCAGGTCATTTCTTGAATTTTGTGTTCTTGGTTGGGATAATCTTCCTCGAACCCTTCTTATGTACTTCAACAATGTGGTCGTATCTGAAGAAAGCTATTTCCACTCTGTCATTTGCAATGCACCAGAGTTTAAGAACACAACTTTAAACAGTGATCTAAGGTATATGGTCTGGGACAATCCTCCAAAGATGGAACCACATTTTCTAAATACATCTGATTATGATCTCATGGTTCAAAGTGGAGTAGCTTTTGCAAGGCAGTTTCAGAAGGATGACCCTGTGCTAGACAAGGTGGACAAGAAGATCCTTAAGCGTGGGCATGATCGAGCTGCCCCAGGTGCATGGTGCACTGGCCGGAGGACCTGGTGGATTGATCCTTGCTCTCAATGGGGTGATGTCAATGTTGTTAAGCCAGGTCCTCAGGCTAAGAAATTCAAGGAGACCATTAAAAACCTTCTTGATGAATGGAACTCACAGATGAATCAGTGCAAATGAAAAATGCATATATTAAAGGTTTATTGTCTGAGACTAGGTGCAGTTTTTTTGGCATCTGAATTTTGTCAACCAGTTAGGAGAATTAACATCAATAGACGTTGATTCTTTGGTGTTTAGGTCCATTTATTGGGCTACTCCGCACGCAGGCTATGATAGTGTTTATGGGAGTGGCAGAGTCGAAGGGAAACAAGTGAATTCACTTGGAGGTTTTTCTGAATGGTGTCCTGTCATGGGGGCTGGTAAACAGTTCGAATCAATAAGAGGACCTCCCTCTTT
Organism: Populus ilicifolia; assembly: GCA_015708895.1. Classification (NCBI taxonomy): domain Eukaryota; kingdom Viridiplantae; phylum Streptophyta; class Magnoliopsida; order Malpighiales; family Salicaceae; genus Populus; species Populus ilicifolia. Next base: position 936,599 of record SRLM01000224.1, read on the forward strand.
ACCCTGCCCGCCACTGCACGCCCTTGTATGTTCATTCTGTTCTCAGTACTCTTAAAAAGTTGTAACAGAAGCTCATTCATTAAATTCTTATTTGCATCCTCTCTCTTTATATGCGCGTGCGCGTGTTTGTGTTGGCAATAAAGGTTTAAATCTGGAAAATTACAACTCATTTAACTTGTTGATTTTCGTTGAAAAGGCGTAGTGGAAGCAACAATCCAAACCTGATGTTTGTGCTCAGAAAATTGAGTGCACGTGAGGGAGAAACGGTGGCATTAGATATATTCGGAAATTATCTAATTTGATGCGGGACAGGGATGTATTACATACATACATACATATATATAATACATTTATGAGTAAATTATAAGTAAGTTTGTCCAGTTTTGCAAAACGAATTGAATTAAATAGTCATTCTAGGTTTAAAATTAGTCTCTCTATTTCTAAATCTATTTTGTATCATTTTCTTGTCAATTTCATATCTTTTTTAAATTTACTTTATTTGTTTTAAGAAGTATATAGATACAAAAAAAAAAAAAGATGATAAGGAAAGATTATGGGAAAAAAGGATATTTTTCTGAAGCAAAGAAGTATTAAATTAAGCATGATCATCAACATTGGCTTAGTGATTAATTAATTAATTTTTAAAATTATGTAATTTATTTTAAAAAAATAGAGGAAATAATTTACAATATACTAATGTATTTAAATATGCCGTTTATCTGAGAAGTTGAATAAGTAAGTTATTTTATGTTTTCGTCAATCGAACCGACCAGCCAACGTAATGCGGCCCAAGGAAGGACAGCTCTCTTAAAGAGTCCGTTAAATTCCAGTCCGCCAACATAAACCCTAAAAATCCAAAGTCTCTCTCTCCCCCAGATTCTCAAAGTTCTCTGCTTCCTTCTGTTGTTTCGCTAAATTTGATTCTCTCACGATGGCTCTCTCTCGATTCTCCAGTTTTCTATCAAGAACACCAAATAACCCCTGTCTTCTCTGCTCTTCCTCTCCTTTTGTCCTAAGATCACTTGTAAACATCAAAAACCAAACTCTATCTCTCAATTCTACACCCAATATTGAGAATCCATTTCGGTCTATGTTAAACCCACATTTTATCGTCCACAAGTCAACCCATACTGATTTGCAACAAACCCTTTTCCTTACTGATGCCAGCAACCAAACCCCACAAGTTTTGGCTGATAAAATCGTTGAAGACGCTGAAAATATCTGCAAATTATTATCCAAAAATCCTAATTCTAGCGTTGAGGCCTTGCTTAATAAGGCTTCTATGGAAGTGTCACCAAGTTTGGTTTTTGAGGCATTGAAGAAGCTTAGCAATGCAGGTGCTCTTGCGTTATCGTTCTTTAGATGGGCAGAGAAGCAAAAAGGGTTTCAATATAGCACAGAGAGCTACCATGTCTTGATTGAATCACTAGGAAAGATCAAGCAGTTTAACATTATATGGAACTTAGTTACTGACATGAAGCAAAAAGGATTACTGAATAAAGAAACTTTTGCACTGATTTCAAGGAGATATGCAAGAGCAAGGAAAGTTAAAGAGGCAGTAGATGCATTTATGAAAATGGAGAAGTTTGGATTGAAGATTGAATCATCCGATGTTAATAGATTGCTTGATACTCTATGCAAGTCGAGGCAGGTAGAGAGAGCACAATTGGTGTTTGATAAAATGAATAAGAGAGGATTTGTGGCTGATATTAAGTCATATACGATATTGCTAGAAGGGTGGGGTCAAGAGAAAAACTTGTCGCGGCTGATGGAAGTCTACAAAGAAATGAAAGATGAGGGCTTTGAACCGGATGTTGTCACTTACGGTATTCTTATCAATGCCCAATGTAAATCTAGGAGGTATGATGATGCAATCGAGTTGTTTCATGAGATGGAAGCGAAGAACTGTAAGCCTAGTCCTCACATATATTGTACTTTGATTAATGGATTGGGAGCTGAAAAAAGGTTGAGTGAAGCACTTGAGTTTTTTGAGCTATCAAAGGCTAGCGGGTTTGTTCCAGAGGCACCTACTTACAATGCTGTTGTGGGGGCATATTGCTGGTCAGAGAGAATGGATGATGTGCAGAGGACGATTGATGAGATGAGAAAAGGTGGGGTTGGTCCAAGTGCGAGAACTTATGATATTATACTTCACCATCTGATAAGAGCTGGAAAAACTAAAATTGCTTTTTCGGTTTTCCAGAAAATGAGTTGTGAGGGATGTGAGCCATCTGTGAGTACCTATGAGATTATAGTGAGGATGTTTTGCAATGAGGATAGAGTGGATATGGCAATAAAGGTTTGGGATCAGATGAAGGCCAAGGGAGTCCTTCCTGTTATGCATATGTTCTCTACATTGATCAATAGTTTGTGCCATGAGAGTAAGCTAGACGAGGCTTGCATGTACTTTCAGGAGATGTTGGATGTGGGCATTCGGCCTCCAGCACAGTTGTTTAGTAATCTGAAACAAAATCTTCTTGACGAGGGCAAGAAGGACACTGTTGTGGTTTTTGAACGGAAGCTTGATAAGCTAAGGAAAGCTCCATTAGTTAGTTGAGGCCAGGGAGAGATGCTATGGGGTGTTGGAAATTGATCTGTGTCAAGGTTTTAACACTCTTATGGACATGTCTTATCTAGTGCTGATTAAGAAGATTTGGGCTGTGCATGTGGTATTGGACTGGTACTGGTATGAAATGCACTCAATCCTGGCTGAATTTTATGAAATATTCCCAACACGTTTTTCCTGATATTGAATCTGTTTAGTGTTTTATCTGCTCAAGTTTTTCTTTTTCTTATCAAATCTGTTCATGATTCACTGCCGCTGATTGTTTTATCATGCAGATGATTCTGAATTCACTATTTGATCAGGAGGAATAGTGTCCGACGCTGCTATAAATGCATCCATTTCTATGAATACGTGCACACTTAGTCTTAATGGTTTCCAAACTGATCCCATCACACTTCATCTTGCTCTCTTTAGTGGTTTATGCACTCGTGCTTCCTGATATGCTCTTCCTATATGATATCATGGTTGGGGGGGATTTCAGTGGCTCGAGTGGAAGTGTAGGCTCTTTTTTCTAATCATTCTCTCTCTAGTTTGCGACTTTTGCAAGCTATTCTGTCAGTGTCGATGAAAACACATGGGAACCTTTTGTACATTGCAAAATGTACGACTTTCTGTGCTGAGAGATTTGCAGAGTTTGGATACTATTGATTTTCTGGGTTGACTTGGATTGTGTACAATATTTTAGGGTAGCCTCGGAAGAATCAGTGAGAAATTCAGGGGGTTCAATTATTATACCAGTTGGACCAAATTTCTGGCTCGTCTTAACTTTTCTGAAGCTGCCAAATTTGCTCTATTTTGAGGACGACAAAATTCGAACCATTCCGTTTTTCATATTTACTGAAAGCGGGTGCTATATCCAGAATCTTGCAAATTTTCATCTTGATAGCTGGGCTTGGGCGAGGCTTTCACTGCATCATATTGTTTCATTCATATACACAATCGTTTTGGTATACTTGTCATGTACCAGCATCTAAGAAACAAAATAACAGGAGGAGAACTATGTTGCCGACATGTTTCTTGAATATAAGACTCATCTGAGCTCCCACTCTTTAAGAATTTGCAGCACTTGATTTACCTATCTGTCCAGAAACTCCAGCTGGCCTTTTGTAGGGCTCGCTCATTTTTCACAACGGTGGTTGGATCAATGCTGGTTAATAAGATTTTCCCGTGGCTGTGGTTTACTTGCCATGCTCCAGCTGCTCACCGCTTTTGCAGTTCTGCTTCGAAATGCAATAGTTTATGGCATAAAATGACATTCCAGTAGCCTTCCCTAGCTACCCTTAATGATGAATATCTAATTTTTATCTTATAAATAATATGTAGATAAGTAGAAATTCGATATGTGAATATCTATCCATCTATGTACAAGAGTGGGATTTTGAATCAAAAGTCTTAAATTATAATTACACTTCACGGATTAAAGCTGACAATTTTGGCAGAAAATCGATAACGGATTATAACCCTTCGACTTTTCTTTTGTTTGAATGATAAGCTCTCTTTTTTAATCGTTAGAGAATTACCAGACAACAATCAAGTTATATTCTCAACCAAGAAGAAGAAGAATCATGTTATGGAGCTTTACTTTGTCATCCAATATCAGAATTTACAATAAAGCATGTTCATGCTTTTTTATAGATGTATCATTTTCCAAATTACGGTTTGAATCCTAAGATACAAATTAATTTTTTTTTTTAATTTGTTAATTTGAATATGAATAGCCTACTTGATATTTCAGAAGATTTACCGATCAAAAAGCTTGCTAAAAATCTCTTTGGACAAGTTTAAAGACGTGCTGCCAGGAACGAACAAGCAACACTCGAGTACAAATAAAAAAAAACAATAATAAAAGAAAAAAATGTGTGTTACATTGCTACATAACTGGTTTTATTTTTCTTCTATGATTTTTGGGTCAGACAATATGGCGTTGAAGTGGCCTTTTGTCCAAAAAACTCCCAGGAAAGTCTCTAGCCAGCCTTCCATACTCTTTCAGACAAGACGACATGGTTGTTTAATTAACTACCGGTTCATATAAATTTCCAGCAAGCTATTATTGAAGTGTGGGGCAGGAAAATGATTGTATAGTCTTGACCCTTGACAATTGCCATCAGCAGTGGTACGAAGAAGAGGTGCAAAAATCGGAAACTTTTTAGTGTTTTGCCGGGTTATTCAATCTATTTTTTATTAAATTCTTAAAAATCAAAATTACTATATTTACATTTATAAGACCTTTAAAAAAAAATATCCAGAGTTACAGATAAAATGGTTGAAATAGTCATTTTATCCAATATAGAATTTTAATATTACGAGCCAGAAAACACTTGCCGTGATGTTAAATATCTCGTGTGTGCAAGTCAATCCTTTATGTATATTTTGCAGGAAGGCTATTCTTAAATCCGCTAATGTATATTAAATTTAAAAGTGCACTCTCCTGTTATCAAGATTTAATAAATTCTAATTACCTCCAGATTTGAATTAAAAAATAAAATAAAAGAGCGAAACTTCATAATTACCAAGCCTATAAGATTTTATTCAATAGATGTTTAATGACATAAATAACTTTTGAACTCTGAATCTCGAATTATGACCAACGTATTCAACAATCTTAATTGACATCTTGATTCCTTCACAATTTAAAAAAAAATAATAGTAAGCCAGGAAAATATTTTTTCATAATTTAATTTCAAGAAACTGGCAACAGCACAATTTATGCTACTTACTTGGTCAGTATTCTAATTAACTTGTTTTTTTTTAAACTCGGCTCTGCATAATATAAATTAATTTAAATTTAAATTGGTTTGGCCAACATATCAATATATAATCTAATCAATTCAGTTAAAAAGTTAATAAAAATTATATTAATTTTTTAAAAATATTATTCTAATATTTTTAAAAAATATTTAATTTTAGAAACACCAAAATCTAGTTTAATAACTAATTTAATATCTATGTGTTAAACACATGTGAAATAAAATATGGTAGACTTAACTTTGAAAGTTATCACCTTATTATATTCTATATTTATTTCTTATAAATTAATAGTTAAAATCATTAAAAGCTTATATAATTATTAATTTTAAAAGTTGAAGTATTTATATTAATAATAAAAAATTATGCTAGATATTTTTTACTGCCGGTAAATAGTTAGAGTATAAATTTTAAACAAAATTGAGGGTTTAAAAATGTTTTTTTGTCAACTAAATTTAGGATATCATCCATGTCAATTCAAGAACGTGACTTTCATTTATGATTTTACTTAGATGCCTTTAATAACCTGGCCCTATCTTGTTTCAACGTGGACGCGAGCGCGTGTGTGTAATCAAAGAACTGACACGTATACAATCAAAGAACTGACACGACCTCCCCTTTTCTTTGCTTTCCCTTCTCTTCTTTACTTTATGCATCGAAGCGGAGATCCTAACATCATCATCTCCCTTAATAGTCCGCCAAATTTGCAGCAGAAACCAAAAACTCGTCTATTAATAACAACAAAGGTTTGCGGGATGATAATACACAAATGTTTATCTCATGTGTTTAGAGCTGTTCCTAATTAAATGAAAACTTAAATTTAGTTAATAATAAATTAAGATCTGATTAAACCCTCAATTTTTTTGAGTAGCTGTTATCGTTGAATGGTTTTCCTTCTCTTCCGTCCCTCTCTCTGGTAACTCAAAGCACACTCCAGAATGGTTTTCCTTCTCTTCCGTCTCTCTCTTTAACAAGTCAAAACACACTCCAGCCAACCAAAAATTCTGAGATTTCTGATCTGTAGAGATGGATGGCATCTGGGGGTTAGTCGGTTGCCATTTACAAGTGTAGAGATGCATGGAGTGGACCCCATGGTTGACTGCGACGCTTTGTCTTGTGGCTTCTCTCACTCTGCCGTCCAAATTCATGGCTAATTATACAATTTCTTCCACGGCTAGATTAATTAACAATACAACGCATGTTTCCTAGGAAGATGTGGCATTCATGATAATAACCCGAGAATTTTATTGTGGTTTGCAGCCCTGCCCTTGATACTGGGCAAGCTTAATGAAATCTCTTATGAATCTCATTTCTTATAAAATTAAAATTAAAGTTGCCAGTCATCCTGATGGGGATGTCTCTTGTATGCTCTAAAATATCCCATCTTATCTTAAACATAATTGGAGCTTGTATAAAAATAGGCTACCATATTGTAGAGTTTCTATAAGAAGGAGCGTTTTAAACATGACTAGAGTTTGATTTGTTTTTAAAATTTAATCTTTAAAATCGCCTTTATAAAAGTCAAATATATTTTCATTCCATACCACAAAGCCCTCTACCAAATCCCCGACCAGTTCTCCCTACAAAAGCTGCCGCTGGCTTCAATCACGCATCCCCTTTGCTTCCAGCTTCCAACTTCCAAGGCCCGAGGTTTTCCAATGACATGGATTTCTGGATCAAGCTAGCGAGAGCTGTGATCTACTTTGTCTGACACGCCATGTCCATTGGTCGTGGTTTTCCTTTCATGGTTTTAAGTTAGCGTAACTTCGAACAAATTCAGTTTATTTCCTGGATTACATAATTAAGCATTTTACTTACTTTTCTGTGATAAAGAAAGGGACGTCGTAAATGACTTGGAAGTCATTGTAACAGTCACCGAAGGGGTCGTATATGGTTGGTGTCCATACATGAACACGGTACTGTACAAGAGTTAGAACTCAGATTTGTATCAAGCTGTACAATTTTTATGTCACAAAAATTATTCATGCATATTTATAGAACTCTAAACATATGAAATCACTTAATTTCATACTTACATACAAGTAAGAGATTTATTGATGCATATTTTTTTTTTAAATTATCCATGCATATTTTTTTTCATACATATAAAATCACTTAATTTTAAACTTTTTTTAATTGAATTCTTTTATGTTCTAATGAAACGAAATTAGATTTGAAATTATAGTAAAAATATTAAATTAAAAAATAAAGAGCTGAAATATAAAACACAGAAAGATATTTTTATTTTTAACTTTGAGAAAAGAGAAAGAAAATCGCATGGAAGAGAAAAAAAATAATCGATGAAGTTATTTTAGCAATTAAACTCATATTATTTTTAGTTTCAATAAATTTTATTTAATATGAAACAAGTCTGATAGTGATATATTGTTTCCTTTAAATATCATTTAAATATAATTGAAAAGGAGAAATCATGTTTTATTAAGATTTGTTTATTTGATTTATTTTCATTTTTTTAGGTTTGTTTTAATGGTTTTAAGGTTATTAGATGGTTTGGTGAGACTTTTAAAATATTTTTTTTTTCCTTAAATTATATGAAGTAAAAAAGTTTTAAGTTTGATTCACTTGATGAGAATAATAAAACTTTTGCATGACTTAAATATTATCCTTTTATATTAAAAATTCTGCAGTCAAATCCGGGAAATAACCAAGTGAAGTCTAGAGATCCAATAAAAAACAAAAATGACCCCAACTATCATGTATTAACTGAGTAGGTAATACCCAAAGCTTACGTGACTCATGGCATCCGATTCAAAACAAAACACCCCTTGTTTTTTTATTTCCTACCATAAAATTGTATCTGGGGTTTTGGGTTGTCATTTTCGCGAGGCTAGCTGGAAGCTTAGAAGGTAAGTCCGATCCTATTCGCAAGAAATTTCGTGATATATGCTACTGTCAATTGTGGGTGGGTGCCCATAGTTTATGTGAATTCTAAAATTAATTAATTGCATAAATTGAAAATCAAAATCAAAATCAATCGCCTCCCATAATTGGTGGTAGAAATAATTCAATACTAGTAGAGCGAAAGGTTATCCCTGGAAAGTTCAACCATCCATTTCACGATCGAGGGTGGTAGTGACAAATTTACCATCATCTACATGCACTGTTTCGTGCATATTTAATCTGCAGTCATAGTCATGGTATCTGAGCACTAACGAAACCTTTCTTATTGAAATATATCTGATAACATTGCATATATTAATTTATTCACTCATGAAACCACCGAGATGCATAACTAGAAAACGACACAATAATTATATACTCTTTAACAACTATTATGAAGGTTATAATTCAATTAGTGAGATTTTAAATTTGTATTTAAAAAATGATCACATTTTAGCCTTATAAATTTTAAAATTATTAAAAATTTATATAATTATTAATTTTAAAACCCATAAAATTAATTAAGTATACATAAATTAGCTCAGAAATCTATATCAATAAAGAAAAGAAAAGGAAAAAGAAAACAACACAACACTGTGACCATGACTGAAGTAGAGCCCGTTTGGTTTGCAGACCATAGAAATTTTCTAGAATGGACGCCATATTAATTAATACTGCATGACTTGCCAAGAGATTGATAGGAAGAGCTGCCATCTCGGAAAGGAGTTCCACCATACAATTCTTGAATGTTAGACCCCATCTCATTAAATACCTTCTCCATTCATCTGAGAAAAATCTCAGATTTATTTCGCACACCATTGTATATATCTCTAAAAAAAAGCGGTGCTTGAATTTGCTATGTAACCGGGATGATCGCGTGGGGGGTCAAAACATGAGAAATATTAACGTAGCCGGCTGTTTTTATCTTATTTTATGACACCGATCGATGGAATCATGCATGTCCTGCAGAATACCATGTTTTACACTTTGGATACAACCAATCAAAACCGTGTATGAGGGCTGTGATCGATTTTGGGTAGAAGAACCTGGCTGGATCAACTCTTTTCCATCGAGCTTGCAATGGTGGAAGACAGAAGGGCTCAGATAATTAAATGTTCTTTGATCTTTTTGGAGCCCTTGCATTTGAAAACCGACTATCTCTGTCAGTACAGCAAGTGTTCATTATCTCTCGAAGAAACTTAACCACGAGAATAATACTAATAAAAAATTACAAAGAGCATTGATATTTTATTTTATGACAGCTTATTTGCAAGTTTGACCATCGTCTACAGATAACAGCAATAATTGTAGGTTTTAAAAAAATGCAAAGGACATATGTTGTGGTCTGGCTTTGCGGCAAGGAGAACATCAGCGCAGTCCCGAGTATTGACCTGTGCTGCTCCATAAATCTCTGCCACGTGCTCATTACCTGGCGACCCACCCTTTGATATATTAATGATCATGATCCGTTGGTCATCTCTCTGATATTGAGCAATGATTAAAAATTTTTAAGCCTTTTTTGAATTTCGTCCTTCTTTTTTAGTTTAATGTTTCTTACAATTTATTTTATTTTTATTTTATTTTTTACCATTTAATTTTATTATATTTTTATATTTAATTTTATCCTTATTTTTTTAATTATTAATTTTTATATTTTTTGTTAATTTTTTAATTATTACTTTTTATATCCTTTTTGTTAATTTATTTTTCCATTTTATCCTCTAAATTTTAATATAAATTTATTTGGTTTTTATTTTTTGTCCTTAATTTTAATTTTTTTATCCTTTCTTCATTTATTTTTTTTAATTTAATCACTTATTAGTTTCTTTCAATTTTTTGTTTGCATGAGTTCTCATTATTTTAATTTAAAATTTTACTTTGTAGTTTTTTCATGTATATCTTTTATGGGATAATTATAGTCTTATAACTCGATCCATCAATTTGATAATAAAATCAATTTAAGTTTGTTTTTTTAATTTTTTCAATTTTTATTTTTATCATTTGACATTGACTTATTAGACCTTAAATTTTTAATTTATTTTATTTTTTTATTGGGTTATCTCTATCTCATATCTCGACTTACAAGTTAGTTGAATTAACCTAAATTAATTTTTTTAATTTTTTTTAGATTTTTATCATTTTTCATTGAATTATTGATCCTTGAACATATTTAATTAAATACTATTTAAAAAAAATGCATGCCAATGCGTGATGATTTATCTCAAATATGAGTTGACCAAGTGAACTTGAGTTAACTTTCATTTTTTTACTAAAGTTTTTTTTTAGCTTTTGTTTTTTTTACTGGATGCTTTTTTGGAAGTTTTTTTTTTAATTTCATCATTTTACATAAAAATAATTTACTTTTAGCTTTGTTGTTTTTTCATCTTTCAATTTGATTATTTGATAGCAGGTTAGAAAATTTAATTTGAATTACCTCAAGTTTCTTTGTGTTTTTCATTGAACTTTTATTTTTTCTATATTTTTTTAATTTTTTTATATTAATCTCATATCACATAGGTTACAACTTCGTTAAATTAATTTAAGTTTACTTAAATTTTTTTTAACATTATATTTTTTGAATTTCTTATCCTTAACATTAAGTTATTAAGTTTTAAATTTTACAAATTTCATTCTCTTTTTTTACGTGAGTTGTTTTAATCTCATATCACGGAGGAGTCATGTTTTAATAAATTTAATCTAATTTATCTTCATATTATAATTGCTTGAATATTATTTTTTTTACATTGAAAAAAATTGAGCAGGCTGACAGTGTATCGTGTGCCCCCAATCTAATTTTTTATAATGTTATCTCACACGTATGGTAGACAACTGCGCAGCAGTTGTTAAAAGCAAACAGCAACATTTTTCTCCCTTTCTTCGGGCACATGAGAACAGCTCCCCTATTATACAAGCAAGCCACCAAGACAAAAGCTCATTCAAAATATTTTTTAAAATCGAATGCAGGTTAGTATTCTACCCCAGGCGCCAAGCAAAAACCCAAACGTGTCCAGTTGTGTTGTGCGGCCATGATATTCAGGAGAATGGCATGATTAAGGGGCACAGGTCATTGTCATTTTTGTATTAATTCAATTTAATAAAGACAACTTGCACAAACGCGGTTCCTCTCAAAATCCATCACAGCTATTTTCTACCTTAATATAAATAGATAAATATCACTACATAAATTCCCATTCCTTGCAAGCCTCTCCTGCATCTCTCTCTCTCTCTCTCTCTCTCTCTCTCTCTCCCTGTCTCACTCAAAACTTTCTGCTAGCTTTGTCTTTGAGAAGTAAATGGGTGCTCTTGACGATCTCTCAGATTACCTCTCGGACTTATTTACAGTTTCCAGGAAGAAGAGGAAAAGAAAACCAATGCAGGTACTGATCATTTACAACAATCTGGTCTATCCCTCTCTATGTGCGTTACTGGTTTTTGGTTACCGATTTAAAGTATACTCTCATGCCTTGTTTTTCTTCTTTTCAGACAGTTGATATCAAAGTGAAGATGGACTGTGATGGCTGTGAAAGGAGGGTTAAAAATTCTGTTTCCTCCATGAAGGGTACGAATCTTAGCCTTAAGCTATATTCTTCATTTTCTTTCCCCTGCAAGTTGTCCATGCAAAGAGAAGAGAAGGGATATGCCTGAAACGTATCAAAGGGTAGCTAATGAAATGATACAGGCGAAAGCCTATGTTAATCTTCTTTGAAAAGAATACAGTATATAGGAGTACTTCTTTTCTTTCAATTTTCATTAAGCAAAAGGTTCAAGTCTGAATATCATTTCAGGGTGTTCTTTGTGGCTAAAGTAAAGGCATGCAAGAAAAGATCCAAGCCCTTTTAAAAAAAATTATATATAATAAAAAAAAAGAAAAATAGAAGTCAAAGTAGCACGATCAGACTTTCTCAGCTTCCTCGTACGGGAAGCTGGAAGAAACCTAACAAGTCTTTTTTGACTCTGTTCTGTCTTTGAAGTACTCTGACATGCAATTTTTTTTTTTGCAGAGAGACTGCTATTTCCTGACATCTTCTTGTCACTTCTATTCACTTGAAATAAATGTTTTTCTAATATGTCTCCAGGTCAAAATTTATGTAGGATTTTTTCATTGTGCTCAAAGTAATGGTATCCCTGAAATTAGCAAAATTATTGTTGGAAACAGCAATAGTATTTTCCCTTAAGAGATTCTGGAAGCCTTTTCCCATCACCTACCCACAGAAAAGAGACATCATTTAGAGCCCGCTTTTGCAGCTCAGTGCATTTGCCATATTAAATGCCACCAACCAGATGCATATTTGTACTTTTATCTGCTCAAAAGGTTTCACCAAAAAAAGGAGGAAAGATAGAAAACGATCATAAGTTTCTAAATGGACCAGCCACATAATTTCTAGTCATTTGAGACAATAATTATTAACTCTTAACTACGATAAGTACACTATTATTAATAGTTACTCAATTAATTACCTCATATTAATATAATTATGTTTTTCTTTTTCAATTTCAGGTGTTAAATCAGTAGAAGTGAACAGAAAGCAAAGCCGGGTAACAGTCAGCGGGCATGTTGAGCCAAACAAGGTCTTGAAGAAAGTGAAGAGCACAGGAAAGAGGGCTGAGTTTTGGCCATATGTCCCATACAACTTGGTGGCTTATCCTTATGCTGCTCAAGCCTATGATAAGAAAGCACCTGCAGGCTATGTGAAGAATGTGGTTCAGGCACTTCCGAGCCCCAACGCAACAGATGAAAGATTTACATCTATGTTTAGCGATGAAAACCCGAATGCATGTTCTATTATGTAGGAAATCTAATTTCATTTGGCAAAATGAAAGAGCAAGAGCTAGCATATATAGTTTGTGTTTTGTTGTAAGCTTTGCTGTTTAATTAGGGCTAGTTTAGCTAGTTAGTGTAAGTAGTTAAGTAGAAGGGGCTTGGGTTTTCACTGAGAGTTCAGGTTTAATATATATATATATATATATATATCACAGGGCATGTAGGCTCTCCTAATTGTAATGGATATCTATCTATGTGCTTATCATGTTTAGCTAGACAACCTTCTTATCTATAAATGTTGATATCATAGTTTATGAAGATCACATAATCAAGTTACCATTTTTCATGAAAATTAATTGAGAGATGTAAATTAAACAGAAATGCATCAACAAAAAGCTCTGTTAATTTGAACCCATTTGATCTATATTCTGTACTTATTTGATATGGGACAAGATTACACCATTGTTTACGCCACAAAAAAAGGAAAGAGCCACAAGGTGACATCAGGTTTTCATATTCAACGAAGCGAATGTCATTGTACCTGCAAATTGGGAAGGAGTTGGACACCGAGGAAGGCTCTTTGTCATTTTTTAATTAATAAATATTATTCCTTTCGTTTTTATTTTATGGCTAGGGGTATTTTTAAAACAGGATACTTTTTGGTTGGATCATAAAGAACACACTGTTGAAATCCAAATGAAGGAATTCATCGGAATTGATTTTATGTTTCACAACTTAACATGTGATCACTAAAACAAATATATATTCTCCTTTGCCATCCTCTCAGGTTAATTATTGTCCAATATTTAATTAAGCAATCTATAATATTCTAATCAGATCCAAATTGACAAACTATATAGTAATATAATATGAATTTAGGAAATATGTCCCGTAAAAGAGCGCAAGGAGGAATAATTGTTTGCAGGGCAGGGCTGGTAAATTAAATCCTGCATCATCTTTCCAACAAACAAAGGCATACGTGTCTTTGGCCACACTCGACTTATCTTCAAAGTTGAGATTTGCTAATTACGTAAGAATTGATCTGGGAGGATGATGGCCCCCTCAACTGATCCATGCGCTGTCCAGCTTATATTGGTACAAGTGCTTCCCATTCAGGATTTTCTTGTTGCTCATGTATACAAGTCTATGCCATTTAAATAGCAAAAGAGCGCGGTGCTTGATTCGCACAGCAAAACAAATCTTGTTGATCACTTTGTTCATGATATGTTTGTTAGGAGATCCAAACATTCAAACACACACAAATTTACGTGGTTCGGCAACTTGCCTACTCCACGGAGCTACTGGTTTGTATTAATCAAGCTCAAAAGCAATACAAACAAGAAAACAAGGAGGAGGAGAAAACTTCTCAACTCAACTCAACTCTCACCCTTAGCTCTCTCTCTGTGTTTCTCTCTATTTCGTGCTCTATCTCAGCTATCAATGCACATCTATTTATAGCTGATGAGGGAGATGATTGTTCAACAATGGTGGGCAAGTTAGGCACCTACCATTTGACTATGACTTCAACCATGGCTGCCACCAACCATGGCTGCCACCGTCCATTTGTGTCCACACATATAACAATCTCCCACTTGGACACAAATGGTGTTAGGTCTGTCTTTTAATCTTCAAGACCCACTGAAGCTTTACACAGCTTCAGTTTATCGAGAGTAACTCCTTTGGTTAACATGTCGGCTGGATTCTTGCTTCCACAGATCTTTTCAAGTAACAGTTGTTCATCGTCGAGCAATTGCCTGATGAAGTGATATTTGATCTGTATGTGCTTTGTTCTGGAGTGAAATGCTGGATTCTTGGCAAGGAAGATTGCACTCTGACTGTCACTATACAAAGTACCTTTTTCATGCATCTTGCCTAATTCTTGCAGGAAACTCTGTAGCCATACTATCTCTTTTGCAGATTCTGAAACTGCAACATATTCTGCTTCTGTCGTTGAAAGAGCAACTATCTTTTGCAAGGTAGAACTCCAAGAAACAGCAGTGCCTCCTAGAGTGTATATGTAACCTGTAGTACTCTTTCTGCTATCAACATCTCCTGCTAGATCAGCATCTACAAAGCCTTCAAGTTTCAATCCGTCAGCTGTGAAAATAAGACATGTCTCCGATGAGCCTTTTAAATACCTCATGATCCATTTCACTGCCTCCCAATGTTGCTTTCCAGGATTGCTCATATATCGGCTTACAACTCCCACTGCATGGGCAATATCTGGTCTAGTACAGACCATGGCATACATCAAAGAGCCGATAGCTGAGGCGTATGGAATCTGGTCCATGTATCCACGTTCTAGCTCAGTTTTTGGTGACTGGTCTTTACTGAGCTTGAAATGATTCCCCAAAGGTGTACATACTGGCTTAGCATTATCCATACTAAACCTGCTAAGAACCTTCTTGACATACTCTGCCTGTGAAAGCTTTAGTATGCCTTTGTCTTTGTCTCTGATGATTCTCATGCCAAGTATTTGCTTAGCAGCTCCCAGATCCTTCATTTCAAACTGTTTTGACAATTGTTGCTTTAGCTTGTCAATCTCTTCCATGCTGGATCCTGCAATCAACATATCATCTACATATAGCAGTAGAATGATATAAGAGTTGTCAAAATGTTTGACATAGCAACAATGATCAGCCTGACATTTTGTGTATCCCGTACTACACATGAAGTTGTCAAACTTCTTGTACCACTGTCTTGGAGCTTGTTTCAGACCATATAGGCTCTTCTTCAGCTTGCAAACTTGACTCTCCTTTCCTGGCATTGCAAACCCCTCTGGTTGTTGCATGTAAATGTCTTCCTCCAATTCTCCATGAAGAAATGCTGTTTTTACATCTAATTGTTCAAGATGTAAATTTTCTGCAGCTACTATCCCCAGGACAACTCTGATTGTTGTAAGCTTCACAACTGGAGAAAATATCTCAGAATAGTCGATCCCTTTCTTTTGCTGAAACCCTTTTACAACAAGTCTTGCCTTGAAGCGTTTGCTTCCATCATGCTCAGTCTTTACTCTGTAAACCCACTTGTTTTGCAAGGCCTTCTTTCCTTCAGGCAGTTTGGTTAACTCCCAAGTCTTGTTCTTCAGCAATGACTCCATCTCGTCCTTCATGGCTAACTCCCACTTGCTCGAGTTTCCATCTTGTAAGGATTCTTCATAGGTTAATGGTTCACCACCATCTGTCAACAAGATATAATTCAGTAGAAGTGTGAACCGTTGTGGAGGCTTTATAGTCCTTGAAGACCTGCGAACAGCTGGTTCACTTGGCTCTGCACTATCTTGTGAAGAAGTGGTGGGTACTGAAGTGTTTGCACTGTCTTGGATGGACTCTTGAGTGGTAATATCAGGAAGCCCTTCTAATTGTATGAATTCAGATTTCTGTGGACTCGTATCTGAATCAGTTATCTCTAGTTCTGTACTTGATCTGTCTTTGTACAAAACTTTCTCGTTGAAGATCACGTTCCTGCTTCTGATAATCTTCCTGTTTTGATCATCCCAAAACCGAAATCCAAATTCTTCATCTCCATAGCCAATAAAGAAACATTTCTTTGATTTGGCATCCAGCTTGTTGCGAGCATCAGAGTCTACATGCACATAGGAAACACACCCAAAGATTTTTAGATGAGCAAGTTGTACTTCTTTACCTCTCCAAACTTCCTCGGGCAGTCTGAACTCCAAAGGTACTGATGGTCCACGGTTGATCAAGTAAACTGCAGTATGAACTGCATCAGCCCAGAATGTTTGAGGTAGCCCAGAATGCAACCTCATGCTTCTAGCTCGTTCATTGATGGTCCGGTTCATCCGTTCAGCAATACCATTCTGTTGTGGTGTGCCTGGAACTGTCTTTTCCATTCTGATACCGTTGACAGCGCAATACTCCTTGAAACCTCCATCAATGTATTCTCCTCCATTATCAGATCGTAAGCATTTCAGCTTCAAACCTGATTCAGTCTCAACCATAGCCTTCCATTTCTTGAATGTGTCAAACACATCAGATTTATTTTTTAGAAAGTAGACCCATACCTTTCTGCTAAAGTCATCAATAAAAGTGACATAGTACCGAGAACCGCCAAGAGATGCTACTGGAGCTGGTCCCCATAAATCTGTGTGCACCAGTTCTAGTTTTCTTGGTCTTAAGGTCCTGCCAACCTTTAAGAAACTGAGCTTCTTCTGTTTTCCGAGAACACAACTTTCACAAATGTCTAGATCAACATTTTTTAACTCTGGCAGCTTTCCCTTTGACTGAAGTATCTTCATTCCCTTTTGACTCATATGGCCGAGTCTACAATGCCATAGCTGCGCTTGATTTTCTGCTTCAGTAGAGGCAATTATATCTGCTGATCTTGTGGTCATATACAGAGTGCCAGTTTTCTTTCCACGAGCCAAAACCATTGCTCCCTTTGATACCTTCCACATTCCTCCAGAGAAAAGGATTGAATGGCCACTATCATCAAGTTGTCCGACCGAGATCAACTTCTTCTTTAGTTCAGGAACATGCCTCACATTTTGCAAGTTCCATATAGATCCATTCATTGTCTTGATTTGCACATCTCCTATACCCACAATATTCAATGGTTGTCCATCGGCCAGATAGACTACCCCATAATTTCCAGCAGTATAATTTTGCATCATTTCATGGTGTGGTGTACAGTGAAATGAAGCTCCAGAATCAAGAACCCAATCATCAATAGGACTATGTACTGCAAGGATCAAAGCATCCTGTACCTCGTCTGTAGCGGCATTTGCAGAGTCAGCTTCAGGTTTCTTTGGTTTTGTGCAACTCCTCATGAAATGGCCAGGTTTGCCACAATTCCAACATTCAACCTGCTTCCTAGGTCCAAACTTGCTTTTGCTTCTGTACCTTGATTTTGATCTGCCTCTGGATAAGCCTCTGTCTTGTCTCCTTCCTCGAGTGTTGATGTTGAAAGCTGAACCTGAACTTGAACTTTCACCCGAGTCTTTCCTTCGTACTTCTTCTGCTAAAATCAGGTCTCGAATGTCATCATATTTTAATTTGGATTTTCCGGCTGAGTTGCTTACAGCTGTTCTCATACCTTCCCAACTGCTTGGAAGTGAAGCTAGCAAAATAAGTGCTCGGATCTCATCATCAAACTCAATTTCAACAGATGACAATTGATTTGTGATGGTATTGAAATTATTAAGATGCTGTGTAACAGAGGTGCTTTCCGTCATCTTCAGGTTGAACAGCTTCTTCATCAAGTGCACTTTGTTATTTGCTGATGGCTTCTCATACATCCCAGACAAGGCTTCCATCAATCTTGCTGTGGATTTCTCTTTTGTAACATTATGAGCAACTCTTCTTGATAATGATAGCCGGATAATGCCCAAGACTTGTCTATCAAGAATCTGCCAATCTTCTTCTGACATGTTTTCTGGCTTGCTCCCCAATAGAGGAAGATGAAGTTTCTTCCCATATAGATAATCTTCAATTTGCATTTTCCAATATCCAAAATCAGTTCCATCAAATTTTTCAATACCTGCAGCCTTTATTTCATCAGCCATTTTTACTCCTTCTTGGATTTGAATCTCAAAAATCTGACCTTACAGATGTGTCCGGAATGGCCAAAAATGCTGGAAACGACACTGAGATCACCCAAATCGGACTTCGGATGGCTCCGATTTAAGCAATCAAAGTTTGGGATAACTGGACGCTGCAGATGAAGCCACGTGGCAGGCGGAATAGTCGCTGCGACACACCGGATCAAAACCCAGTTATGATGACGTGACAGGCTGACGTGTCAGACACGTAGGCAGTGTGGGGTCCACCAAATCTGACGTGTCTGATCCACGGAGATTTGCGGCCGACGTGGCAGTGGTGATGTGGCAGATGACGTGTTAGTGATGACGTGGCTGTTGACCGTGTCAAACGGCTGATGTGGCAGGTGACGTGGCTGCTGACTGTGTCGATCGGCTGACGTGGCTGATGACGTGGCAGAGTCGAGTTGCAGGAAACGGTGAGGAAGACGCGTGACGCGCGTTCGGCGCGTCTGTGCGCGTGGACAGTACTGGTGGTGGCGCGTGCAGGCGCGTGCGGGCATGCAGGACGTCGGATTTTCGTCGGGGTTTCACCAGTGGATTCCTCTCGTCGTCCTCTTCACGGTGGTATCTTCAAAAACACGTTTGGATAACTTTGATTTTTGAGTTTGGATCAAACACCCTCTTTTTCAAGAACTTTCAAGAACAGGCTCTGATACCAGTTGTTAGGAGATCCAAACATTCAAACACACACAAATTTACGTGGTTCGGCAACTTGCCTACTCCACGGAGCTACTGGTTTGTATTAATCAAGCTCAAAAGCAATACAAACAAGAAAACAAGGAGGAGGAGAAAACTTCTCAACTCAACTCAACTCTCACCCTTAGCTCTCTCTCTGTGTTTCTCTCTATTTCGTGCTCTATCTCAGCTATCAATGCACATCTATTTATAGCTGATGAGGGAGATGATTGTTCAACAATGGTGGGCAAGTTAGGCACCTACCATTTGACTATGACTTCAACCATGGCTGCCACCAACCATAACTGCCACCGTCCATTTGTGTCCACACATATAACAATGTCTTGTAATTTTTCCCCCCCTTTACAGGGTCTAATCTAAGACTTGAATTCTGATGATTATAGAGATATCGCACTCTTAATCATACCTTAATCTTATACTAATAATTTAGCAAAGGCTGGAAAGGAAAGCAAGATTATGATCCAATGGTCACCTGAATGTTCGTAGGTGTTAGGGTTTGAAAAAAAGTACTTTTGGTTCGCCCACAAAGATGGGATTTTCAAGCTAGCCCTATAAAACTCGATTTGAAACCATCGCATGTATAATGGGCACCTGAAATTAAAAATTCAATCATTGAACTATCCTTGAGGGAGCTACGTACCATGTGAATATCTTCACAAAGGTAGCCTCGACAACCTAATTATCATAGTAGACCTTGATTTATATCGCACTCCAATTGGCTAGGATCATGTAATTGAATTACGTGGCTGTTGACAGCAGCATAACTCCCAACCATTTGGGCGTTTGCCATGTGTGCTAGGCCCCGTGCACTGTCTCGTAAATGTATTTCTTATCTATGCCCATTTGTGCAAATCGGCTGAAGTGGAAAATGGGCACTTGCAAGGGTAATTTAAAGGACAGCTTCATAAAGATAAGCTCCATGTTATCTTCGTCTCCATATAATTGTTCCGCCAAACCAAAAGTAGTATTGCATTCGTAGGCTTATGTAAGTTTCACTGTCTTTGATCTTCTTTGGTGCTAAGTTTGCCTATTTACTTGAAATAATCACTGCATGACGAGGCAGAGGTATTTTGACACAAATACAATGCATTATCGTAGCGAATTCATCAAAAAGTTCTTTTCTGGTGTCATGTGAAAATTAACTAGCGGCCACTTTCTGAGGTAAAAAACATATTTTCTTTTATACAATATCCCTGGATGATCATCAAGTTATACAAGCAAACCATAAATGTGACGTTTGTAGCAATCTGGTTAGGTGAGGTTTTACTTGTATGAAAAAAATATTAATTTAATGTGCAATCATGGTTCTCCAAGGGGAATGTATGGACGTCAATTGCCCACCTCTAAACTGCAAAATCAATGGACTAATATCTCCAAGACTTTTTCATCGAGGAATTATACGATGTCACTGATGTATTGTATGAAATTGACCTGGTACGTCAACTCTTTTTGTTTAAGGTGGTTAGAGTCCCTCGGAGACAAGCATCAATGGCTATATTCCGATGATAATCTGTGGGATTTGCAATAATTGAGAAAGAAAAACGGTCGAGGAAACTTGCAAGGCAGGACTCTAATTATGATTTAATATTAGAATTTCTATCATAGCCAGCTTTCTTTCTCTTTTGGTTAAGTCTTTATAACCATCTTATCATAATTAGCAGAAATAACAGGGTAGTTCGAACTGGTTGCTCTTTTATTAATGAACTTTAACACCATATCAAATCAACAACCTCTTAATCCAGTTAGAACCATTAAGCAGTGCAATAATGGCTGACACTTGCGTTTCGGTGGCTCTTTCTGGCATGTTCTTTTCCCACGTTCTTAATTTGTGCTTCTTGATGAACAAAATAAAAAGGAAGAATTCATCTTATAATCACGGATAAATTACTATAAGGGTGTCAGTTTTTGTTTTGGTCGATAATCCTACAAGGATATCATCCAACCTATGAATTTAATTAGCCAACGTGGTATTTTCTTTAATCCGCGCAGAAAGAACATGACAACAAGGCAAGGAAATAATTATATCATCTCTGAATGAGAACAAATAAATCTTAACCATTTGTCGAAAACTTACAAGACCACTTTTTTAAATTTAGCCCCGTGTCCCTAACAAGGTTTATGCGGCCATGTTTTCTACCATGATTCAAATTTATTAGATTTCAAAAAAATAATAATTTTGATTAACGTCATCGAATATATAATATAATTCGAGAATATTTTCTTCATAAGAGAATATTAGAATGCACAAAGCAAAATAAAGGGAAGGGAATTGACAGAGTTGTCAAGAATTTGGAGCGTGTTATTTTGCGTTGGAATTGTTAGGCTTCCCCTTTCTGGAGACTTGGAAAAGGAGCCCAGAAAACAAAAGATGCTTCAATTCGTGTCGGCGAACATTTATATATTCCCCAGGTAATTAAGAGCTTACCAGCGACAGCATGGAGGGTTTCTTTTCTTAATTATGCTTACCTTTTTTCTTATTCGTTAACTAGAATAAAGGCATCTTAATCACGATTAATTCAACTGGAAACTGGAAAGTGTTGAAGTAAACTCAATCAAGAAGATCAAGGAAGGCAGCCACCAGCTGTCACCGCTCAGCCACCAGCCGCCAGCCGCTTTCACACCATCGGTCACAAACCGCCTTCATACTTGAAAGTTGAATTTTCTTATTTTGATTTCGTGTATAAATAAATAGTTAAGTTTATACAATTATGTGTGGAGAGATTGAGAGAAACACTAGAGAGAAAGAGAGAGGAGTTGTTGTAAGCTTTTGTTTATGTTATTGTAAGCTTTGTTCTTGAAATAAAAGAGTGTGTTTTATCCCCTCCGAGTGTTTCAAAGCCACCACAAGTGGTTTCTCCCACCAACAATTGGTATCAGAGCCTTGTTCGTCAGAAAACAGAGGTATTTTTGGGAAATATCCGAATTTTCAAAGTTTTCAAAAACAAGTTTTGATCATTCCAAAGTGTAGAGCTCATCAATACGAACTCAACAGTGCAAAAATCAGGTCAATCGGAGCACGGGGTGGACCACACTCTCCGTCTGAAGTTTCAGCACTGTAACTCACGGGCCCCGAGGAAGAAGACGAGTGAGCCACATGCGCGCCATATTTGAGTTGCGCCGAGCCGCGAGCCATATTTGAAGCTGAGCCGAGCTCCAAGCCATATTCCGGAGCCAAGCCAAGCTCTGAGCCATATTCTAAAGTCAAAGTAAAAAAAGAATATTCCTTGGAATATTCCCGGTTCAACCCAGCAAACCACCCGAATTGGTTTTTGGACCGGTTCACCTCATTTTTTACCCGCTTTCTAGAAAGTTAGACTGGTTCCCTACTATTTGGACCATTCCGGATCCATCTACGGTGTCGGTTTTGCCAAATTCAACTCCCAAAAAGGTGATATTGTCATTTAAAGAGCAAAATAACTACAGAAAATGCACAAACACTCATCCCGAAGCTAACCAAAGAAAACTATGATAGTTGGTGCATCAGATTGAAGGCATTCCTTGGTTCACAAGAGTGTATAGACATTGTGCAATATGGTTATGATGAACCAGAGTCCAAAGAATCAGAAGATGCTTTACCAGAGGTACAGAAGCAAGTCCTCAAAGCCAATAGAAAGAAAGACAACAAAGCAAAGACCATCATTTATCAAGGTCTTGATGAAGCGACATTTGAAATCATTGCTTCCGCAGAAACATCAAAAGAAATATGGGAGGCTCTTCAACAAAAATACAAAGGTGCTGACAGAATAAAGAAGATTCGTCTCCAATCTTTGCGAGGTGAATTTGAATTGTTACAAATGAAGTCCTCAGAATCCATTTCTGATTATCACACAAGAATTATGGTGATAGTCAATCAGATGAGAAGAAATAGAGAAGCCCTTTCAGATGCTCGAATTACAGAGAAAATTTTGAGATCCCTAGATCCAAAATTTGATTTTGTTGTTGTTGCTATTGAAGAATCCAAAGAAGTGGACAAGTTGACAGTAGATGAGCTTATGAGTTCTTTGCAAGCTCATGAGCAGAAGATTGTAAAAAGAAATGGAGATAAGGCAATTGAGCATGCCTTACAAGCAAAATTGTCTCTCAAAGACAAATATGAGCAAGGAAAGACTTCAATAAGTGGATACACCACTCGAGGAAGAAGTCAACAAACACGAGGAGGATTTCAACGATTTCAAGGTAGAGGTTCTTGGAATACAAGTTTTAGATGAAGAGGTGGAAGAAACACCACCAGAAGAGGTCGAGGACAACAAGGATTCACTCCTAGAGGAAGAGGAGGTGGTTACAATAACCATGACATGAGGAATATTCAGTGTTATAATTGCAATCAATTTGGGCACTATAGCACTGAATGTCAAAAGAAAGCTCCACTGATACGTGAGCAAGTCAACTATACAGAAGAGAATGTCAACAACAGAGGAGCAGCTGCATTATTTGTCCAACAAGGACTTGACAAGAATCAAGAGAATATTTGGTATCTTGATTCTGGAGCCAGCAATCACATATGTGGTCAACGAGATTTATTTGGTGATCTAGATGAGACCATACAAGGTTTTGTCACCTTTAGAGATACGTCAAAAGTTCCATTCAAAGGTAAAGGCAACATCCCAATCAAGTTGAAGAATGGCGATCATAGCTCCATCGCCGATGTCTACTATGTCCCAGCCATAAAGCAGAACTTGGTGAGCATAGGTCAACTTTTGGAGAGAGGCTATACACTTTACATGAAGAATTGTCATCTGACAATTACAGACTACAATGGGAGATTAATTGCCTGTGTGAAAATGTCCAAGAATAGGATGTTTCCTTTAAACATCCAATATGATGCAGCAAAGTGTTTGAGTGTCATCACCAACAGTGAAGAATGACTTTGGCACCTGAGGCTTGGACATCTAAATTTCACAAGTCTGAAGATGCTAGCAAGCAAAAAGATGGTCAAAGGTATGCCCCACATTGATCATCCAGAAGAAGTCTGTGAGAGTTGTGTCCACAGCAAACATCACAGATCCAGTTTTGCCAAAAAAGTCAACTGGAAAGCAAACAAGCCACTGGAGTTAGTACACACAGATGTGTGTGGTCCTATAAAGCCTATATCGATTGGACAGAATAGGTACTTCCTCACTTTCATTGATGATTTTAGCAGAAAGACATGAGTATATTTTTTGAAGAGGAAGTCAGAAGTGTTCAATTGTTTTAAAGATTTTAAAACAATTGTTAAGAAGCAAAGTGGCTACAAGATCAGAACCGTAAGATCTGATCAAGGTGGAGAATATACAGCAAATGACTTTGAAGCATTTTGTACACAACAAGGCATCAGACATCAGACAACACCGGCTTATACACCACAGCTGAATGGTATAGCTGAGAGGAAGAATCGAACAATTCTTAATATGGCAAGAAGTCTACTCAAAGCAAAGAAACTGCCCAAGCAATACTGGGCTGAAGTTGTATCATGTGCAGTATATTTGCTGAACCGCTGCCCAACCAGAAGTTTGCAAGTTGTCACTCCACAAGAAGCATGGAGTGGTCACAAACCAAGTGTTACTCATCTTCGAGTATTTGGTTGTGTGGCATATGCAAAGATCCCAGATGCAAGAAGGACTAAACTCGATGATAAAAGTGAGAAATGCATCTTTGTCGGATATGGTGAGAGAAGAATGGGATACAAGCTGTATAATCCCATCACCAAGAAGGTAATTATGAGTAGAGATGTTATCTTTGAAGAAGATAAAACTTGGCAATGGAATGATGACCAAGAAGCAGTTAAATGGATCAGCACTGATTTGATCCTTGAAGATGAAGAAGTACCAACAGTACTTGCAGAAGGTCCAATAGTACCAGAAGATGAGCCACAAAGTCCGGTACACAGATTTCCTGTATTCAACAGGAGAAACACGCCAGAATCATCATCAATACCATCATTACCAGAACCATCATCAGCATCCTCATCAGAAGGACCGAGAAGGATGAGAAATCTAGAAGAGTTGTATGATGTCACTCAAGTAATGAAAGATACAACTCTATTTTGTTTTTTTGCAGATAGTGACCCACTTAGTTTCAATGAAGCTATCATAGAAGAGAAGTGGATAAAAGCAATGGATGAAGAAATACATGTCATTGAGAAGAATGATACCTGGAAGCTGACTTATCTACCAGAAAACAAGAAAGCAATAGGTGTCAAATGGGTCTATAAGACAAAGAAGAATGCAAAAGGAGAAGTGCAAAGATACAAAGCAAGATTAGTGGCGAAAGGCTACAAACAGAGAGAAGGCATTGACTATGGAGAAGTGTTTGCTCCAGTAGCCCGGTTAGAGACAATCAGACTGATGATCTCATTAGCAGCACAACATAGATGGAAGATCTATCAACTTGATGTGAAGTCAGCATTTCTGAATGGCTTCCTAGAAGAAGAGATTTATGTTGAACAACCACTTGGATACATTGATGCTGAAAATGAAGGCAAAGTATACAAGTTGAAGAAAGCCCTCTACGGTTTGAAGCAAGCTCCGCGTGCTTGGAATACCAGAATTGACAGGTATTTTCAAGATAATGGATTTGAAAAATGTCCATATGAACACGCAATTTATGTGAAGAAAGAAGCAGATGGCAGCATATTATTTGTGTGCCTATATGTTGATGACTTGATATTCACCGGCAACAATCCTACCATGTTCGAAGACTTCAAGAAAAGCATGGTACAAGAGTTTGAGATGACAGACATTGGTCTGATGGCACATTTTCTTGGCTTGGAAGTGGTGCAGAAAGAAGAAGGGATTTTTGTATCCCAAAGAAGTTATGCCAAAGATATTCTTGAAAGATTCAAGATGGAAAGTTGCAATCTGGTATCAACTATAGTTGAGAATGGAGTGGAATTGAGGAAAAGTAAAGTTGGAAATGTTGATCCAACTTACTTCAAAAGCTTAGTAGGAAGCTTAAGGTACTTGACATGTACCAGACTAGATATACTCTATGGAGTCGGACTGATCAACAGATATATGGAGAAGCCAGACCAGTCTCATTTGAATGCAGCTAAGAGAATTCTTCGCTACATCAAAGGCACAATAAATGAAGGTATGTTTTATACCTCAAGTACAAATTTCAATCTTACTGGCTACTCGGATAGTAATTGGGGTAGAGATCTGGATGAAAGAAAAAGTACAACAGGGTTTGTATTTTTCGTGGGAGATACATCTTTCACATGGTCATCCAAGAAGCAATCAATTGTCACATTATCAAGTTGTGAAGCTAAGTATGTTGCTGCCAACTCAGCTGTATGCCATTTAATATGGTTAAGGAATTTGCTGAAGTTTTTGGGATTTCCTCAAGAAAATCCTACAGAGATTTATATCAATAATCGATCAGCGATTGCATTGGCAAAGAACCCGGTGTATCATGAAAGAAGTAAACATATTGATACACGTCATCATTTTATCCGAGAGCATGTAAAGAACAAAGAAGTTGAGCTGATATCCTGCAAGACAGGTGATCAAGTTGCAGATATTTTTACCAAGCCATTGAAGAGAGAAGTATTTATCAGATTGAAATTCATGCTTGGAATGGCATCCCTCGATTGAGTTTAAAGGGGAGATTTGTTGAAGTAAACTCAATCGAGAAGGTCAAGGAAGGCAGCCACCAGTTGTCACCGCCCAGCCACCAACCGACCAGCCGCCAGCCGCTTTCACACCGTCGGTCACAAACCGCCTTCACACTTGAAAGTTGAATTTTCTTGTTTTGATTTCGTGTATAAATAGATAGCTAAGTTTATACAATTATGTGTGGAGAGATTGAGAGAAACACTAGAGAGAAAGAGAGAGGAGTTGTTGTAAGCTTTTGTTTATGTTATTGTAAGCTTTGTTCTTGAAATAAAAGAGTGTGTTTTATCCCCTCTGAGTGTTTCAAAGCCACCACAAGTAGTTTCTCCCACCAACAGAAAGTGCTTCCATTTTCTTTTTCGAGTTTAAAATGAAAGGATAGAAATTAAACGCTATAATTCGTGCCATCCAGTGGGCTGTGAGTATTGTAGGCTTTTTATATAGCATGGGCTCGGTTTAGGCCTCTTCTCAATCAACCCCTTGGGCTATATAGACTTCGATAAAGAAATTATATTTACATTTAGCTTTGATTAGGAACAATTTTCTGTTGCTTTCATGAACTTGATTTAAAGAAAAGGGGAGGGGGAGAGAGGGAGAGAGAGAACTTCAAACATTCTATTGATCCATTGATAAAAAGTATAAGAAAGCAGACATAACTTAACGAAAGGGACTCAATATTGGGTTCGTCGTAGCCAATTATGAAGAATGAACTCTACTAATGGATTCATGGATCTTTCTTGTTTTTTTATCATCTATCAAAGCTCGCCATGATCAGGACCTTGCTGAATCTTTTTGATAGTGAGTCAACTTTTGATGGCATATTGTAAGCATGAAACTAAATAGTCGGGCTTGAGTTTTTTTTTATTGGTTAGGGGTTTAAATTTTTTTAGATTATTATAAATTTATATGATTATTTTTATAATCTGTAAAATTAATTAAGGTATCCACAAACTTTGAATATCCACAATAATAAAATAAAAATATAGAAAGATTTAATATGATATTTCCTAGCACATATTGATGATACTGCTGGAAGGAGAAATCCAACTGTAGTGATTAAAGCAATTTATTATTAACTAACAGCAAATGCTGTGTTTTTCTTATAAACCAAAAAAAAACCTCCGAGGAATTGCATTAAATTAGATTACAAAAATACTTAGAAAACCCCAGTTTTATTGAGAAAACAGTAGGATTCAAAACTTATTATTAGCAAAAGAAACTTCAGATCTCGATGGAGCATTGTAGAACAGGCTGGCAGCGTTTGAACTTATGCCAAACCATAGCGTAAATAATTTGTTCAAGATTTTTTCTTTTGCTTCTCGTGGATTCAAAACTTAATATTCGCAAAAGAAATAATATTTTCCAGATTTGATTCATCTGTCAATATATATCTATATATATATCCCAGTAGAGATGATAACAAAATTTAAGTTACCTGTCAATTTCGTATCTTCTCCTAATTAGAAAAGAAGAAGAATAAAAAAAATGAGGATAACAGTGTGGGAATTGATGCAATGGTCAAATTTCGGTTGAAAAGAAATAGTACTGGCAGAGGGAAATGATGAAAAGCTCACTGAAATCACCTTACAGCTAGTAGACTGTTGTGTCTGACCCAGAGGAAATCGGTAACCTGCATAATCCAGTACTAGTTAGTTTGCCAAGTAGCAGCCTACATGGAACCATTCCTTCTGCAGTCTTCAATATTTTAACAATGCAAGCCATCTCCCTAACTGCTAATCAGCTCCCAGGCAGTGTCCACCATGCCATGGCCTCTGGCTTCCAAATCCCCATTAGCTTTTTCTTGGAGGAAATAGACTAAGCCGAACAATCCCAAGCTCCATCGCCAATGCATCCATGCTGACCATTTTAAAGCTGGCCTAGAACTCATTTCCGGCTTAGGGTACTTTCAAATATAAGATTTCTTCAGTGGCTCAACCTCCGGGTAAATAATCTGACAGTCAGTTCTTCCACTCCAGAATTGAACTTTTCTTCTTTAACAAACTGCCCCCACTTGAGAAAATTAATGCTAAGAGGAAATCCACTCGGTGGTGTCCTTCCAATCTCAATCGGTGGTGTCCTTCCAATCTACCTTTGTGGAACAAGTGTCTTTAGCTGGACTGCAACATTAAAAGAAGCATTCCAAGAGAAATCGGAAACTTGAGAAACTTAATAGTATTGCACTTGTGACCGGTTCCGTGCCAGATACACGGTTGAAAGATTATAGCACCTCCAAGGTTCGTATTTTCAAAATAATGATATGTAAGGATACATACCAACTGATCTTTGCCTCCTATAGAGCTTGGCTGAATTACACATAATTTACAGGACGTGGCTGCCCATTTAAATGATTGTAGCATCGCAAAGCACCTAGGTGAAGGGGATTCTACAACACATCCAGACGACTCCAACTATCGGAGTCTGGATTTGTTCATTGTTGCATTTTATTTTCAACGTTCTTCTATTTGTCTCCATTTCCATCATTCCGTCTACAGGTTTTTTCTTTCTTTATTGAATCTTAGTGATAATGTTTTGAACAGATTATGGAAGACAAGGAGAAGTATCAAGAAAGGGTGACGTTTACAACTATGGTATGATGTAAAACAATTGCCAAAAGTGGTTGGTAAGCACCGTAGACTAGTAGAAATGAAAATGTGAATGACGCAGTACGATCAATTGTGATGAGAATATTTAATTATCTGGGTTGCTTGTGACTCTTTTCCAATTTTAAGGGGGTGAAAAGGCTTTCTTGAGCATAAAAGCGATACTAGTATATTATTAATCTGTAAAATCTCCAAAATACGTTGGCCTGCTTGTACATTCTGCCGACAAACTGCAAGAACTCTCAACAACAGAAGATGTGCTGCTAAAACATTGAAACTACGGTACCGGGCTTGAAACAGAGTGTTGATCCAAAAAGACGAGAGAAATGCTGAAGTAACTTATCAGTGCCTAAAGTGCCTCACATTGGTGAAAAGCAGTGAAACTCCATACTTGTTGCAGCATTCTATGGCGTCCTTGTCCCTGATGCTACCACCAGGCTCTGCAATAACACCAATGCCAGCTTCACATGCCTCCTCCACCGCATCGTTCCAAGCTGTTAACAGAACATGCATGTTATTAGTACATAAATACGCCAGCACTGCTGTTGTTTTACTAGCAAATGGATACCACATTCTTCAAATAAAAAAAATTAAATGCAAGCATAGCACAGTGCTCATGCATTTGCCAATTTCTATTTCATTCCCAAGATCAATATTTTTTAGAAAGGTTAAAACTACTGTTAATTTGTTTAAGCATCATTATGAACGATGTCAAATTGCAGTAACTCTGACAGAAGTTATACCAAAAGGGAAAAATGCGTCACTGGCCAAAGCAGCTCCCTTGACCTCATCTCCTGCTTTCCTCATGGATATTCTCAAGCTTTCTACACGGTTTGGCTGCCCACTTCCCATGCCTAGCATACAGTTATTCTGCCCAAACAACGACAAGGATGAGAAATTCTTTGGGAACTTGTCACTGGCACATTTGCAAAGAATTCTCGAATCTAAGCATCAGAGAAACACAAACCTTTGCAATTACAATGGCATTGCTCTTAACATGCTTCACGCATAGCCATGCAAACTCTGCATCATGAAGCTCACTTTCTACTGGAGACTTGTCAGACACAACATTAAATTGGATGTCTTGGGGGGTAAGATCATCTGAATCCTGAGCTAACCATCCACCACCGACTTGTCTTAGTGAAAGCTTTCCTTTCTCATTACTTTTTGCCTCCAGGATCCTTAGTGTCTTCGATTTGCCACGGAGGATCTCAAGTCCCTTCTTTGTATATTTGGGAGCAACAACAATCTCATAAAACATCCGGGTTTCACCATCTGTTGGGCTTCTGAACTCCCTGATCTCCTTAGCAAGGGCCTATGGCAATAAATAAACAAATAAAAACCCAGACAAAATAAGGTGTTAGCTCCTTGCTATGGTTCTCATGCATGTAATTTTCACATAACTAATCAAATTCTTTCTTTGTGATTGTGAAAAAGCATGCATAACCCCATGATATTCGTAATTTTCATTGTTGCTAGTTCCATAAAAGGTTCAACCATTGGTAAGTAGTTGGCCAATCAAAACATTAAGAAACTACAATTTGATTAAATGACCAAACACTCATGAGAAACTCACATTAACTGGAGTTTTTCAACATTCAACGTCGAACCTGAAACCTGTAAACACAGCTTACCTCATCAACTTCTATGTTAAAGGCTACAATACCACCAAATGCACTCACTGGATCTCCTTTCACAGCCAACCTATAAGCTTCAAGGATATCACCACGAGAAGCTACCCCACAGGGATTTGTATGTTTTACAATTACACATGTAGGGTTTTGAAATTCTGACACGCAATTCCAAGCTGCATCAGCATCCAAGTAGTTGTTATATGACATCTCCTGCATCAAGAGTAACTCCATAAGCTATGTCGACTTGTTACCATAAGCCTGCCTGATGAGTGATTAGGTGGGGAAATGCAAAAAATAAATTCTGAGAAACCAAAAAAAATAAAAAGCCAACGAATGTAACTTGTGAACACAGATATATCATATGATTTCTGAAAATATTCCCATAACTAATTGAACAAGCATGGTACAGTAAGAGGGGTAAACTAAAGATCCAGTAGTTGTAAATATCAAATAACTTTGCCCACAGTGCAGCTGAACATCCATGTAAACATGTGACCACAGGCACAAAAATCTTAACAGGGAGAAAAGATAAAGAAGCAATAGGTAACTTTAAAACAAATCAAGGCTTGTAAGTAAAGCTCCAGTGTATAAAAGCAAGTAGAATCGGAGCCAGTATAATTTTTTAGAAGCCAGGATTGCTGATTGGAGCAAACAATTAATATTAAGAGGCAGGAATTACTGAATACAAGTGTCCTTGATTCTCTATGAGCTTCCCTTCAGAACTTTTTTACTGCCATTGATTCTCATGTCCACATTAACAGCAACAATGAAGACACTCAATGTAATCTTGCTCCCAGCTACAGATATCCTAAACACAAGTATGTTTTACATGTCCCCCACAAAATTAAGTTTGACATCTACATCAATGAAAGCAAGCAACAACCAATATACAAATCTGGTGTTTTTTAGCAAGTTTCTGGGACATTCAGTCAAGGAGTCATTGGTAATATAAAATGAAATGGAAGATACTGTTCTAGGACTGCAATTTGTAGAACAAAATAAATGATCTGATTGTTATCACCAGATTTGAATCTCAATTCTAGATGATAATAGAGGTTAACATGATTGCTTTAGATTGCCTCACCTTCCCATGATGTTGGATAGCTGTTGCAATACCGCCAGTGTTTACTTCAGAAATACTCTTGTCAATGTAAAATGCAGCATCTTGATGAGGATTTTCACCATAACGTAGCGAACTCTTAAGCTCGAGGGGCACTGTAAAGCTGGGAGGGAATTTATCTTCAAATGTATAAAAACAACCATGTCAAACCATCTGCCCAATCATGGACCAGGGAAACACGATCGAGTGAATTCACGACATCAAAATTTTTCAAAAAAAAAAAATCCAGTTCTTATTTTCTTGAAACTTGCAAAACTAGCCAAGATAACTTGAAGTTGTCCCTTTCTGTTTTTATCAAATTATTTTAGTAATTGATAGGACTATTTTCATCTGGATGATGTTATTTAAATCAGATTGGATAACTGCTGATGTTTATTAGCCACGTAAACAAAAAGTGCATGACTAAAGACTGGTGGATCAAAAGAGTACCTTCCATAGTTTGTTTCCATAGCCACTCTGAAACTGCAGAATCATAGGAAGCACAATGTTGAAAAGCCTTCCAAGCAAGCTTTCTTCGGAACTGTTGATCATCCTGCTCTCCTTTAAGAAATTTCAGAAGTTCAGGGTAGTCTTCAGTATCAACAACAATTAAGACATCCTTATGGTTCTGTTCAGAAAGCAAGTGTTAGTGGGAATCTAAAATAACAAAAACTTGTACATTACAATGATATGCACCATTATACAGTACTTTTGACACATTAAGCATTGAACCTAAGATGGAGGGGAAGTAACATATTGGTTTTGCAAATGGCATGCTGTTGGAAGACTATTTCAAAGCACTATACATTGATAGGCAGCAGATAACTTTTGGATATGTTGTATGTCACTGGCCTAACAAGTCTTCAAAATTTCTGTCTCATTCAACCATTAGGTAGCAAGCAACAGAGTATGATCAAAGAGCAAAACATAGCAAGTTTACTTGAACCTGACATGTTACAAATTTGGAGACGCGCAAGAAGATGTTGAGTTTGGTAGTATCAATAACAAATCAGCAGGCATTCAAATCAAACCTTTGCAGCAGCTCTGATCATGGCAGGGCCACCGATATCAATGTTCTCAATTCCATCCTCGAACTCAATTCCTCCAGTAGAAGTAACTTTATCATAAAAGGGGTACAAGTTCACCACCACCACATCAAAGCTACCTGCAGGGCAACCATATTAGCAAAAAATTATTGTATGGAGCTGACATCAAATGGAAAATTTACAGAAAAAATATATTACAGCTATGCAATTACAGATTAAAAAAGAGTTTTTTTCACAAATGACCAATTCCATGTTCACTGAGAGCTTCCATATGATGTTTTTGGTCCCTTCTAGCAAGAATACCACCATGTATGTGGGGGTGTAAAGTTTTCACACGACCGTCAAGCTGTAACAAGGTAGCAAAGATAACATCAGTTTCAACATAATATTTTCAGCCACAGGAAATCTCACAGGGAGCCAATTTCTTGATGAAATGCAGCAGTGTTAAGAGGTGCAAAAGACATCAGCAATCAGCAAGGACATAAGTTCATCACTTTCAAAGGGCTAAATCTTATACTTGAAATACAAGCTTTATGATTCCAAATACAAGCTTTGTCAAAAACTGCACTTTACAATTTCATCTGTTAAAGCTATGCATTTGAGCATCCATCGGAATAATTAGCACAACATCCTCATAACCAGAAGATTTCAACAACACAAATAAGCATGTACTCGGTAGGCTTTCAATGACCAGTAACAGACTAAAATCAACTTAGGCTAGAGCGGCCGTTAAAATATAAAGCAGACAAAAATAAGAACTCCTTTACCATTTCGGGGAAATGGGTGAGCTGTTCTACTTTAGTGACAGAAACTCCAGCACCTACCAAAGCAGATGCTGTTCCTCCTGTTGAAACTATCGTGTACCTTCAGATTACAAAAACAAACCACCATAAGATAAAATAAACACGAATAGCCTTCAAACAAAAATTACCACCTAAATGCAGATTTATGAGGATCTTACCCTAATTGCTGTAACCCAGTACCGAGAAAAGCCAGGTCCTTCTTGTCTGATAAAGATATCAGTGCTTGCTTCTTGCCTGCAACACATAAACATAATATACTGCATTTTAAAGCTGATTTTAACACCTTTTTCACTAAAAAATAAGATCAAATCTGCACTTTGATATATAAATACAAACCCGAATCAACTACAAAACAGAAAATACAAAAAAAAATATAAACAAATAAAAGTGAATTTGATAGTAGGAGTCACCAGAAGCAGGGGATTGTTGCTCGTTCTGCGGTACTGAAATAGTTTGAGAATCAGCCATGGATTTGATTGCACTGCAGCTCGAGCGCAGCAAGTTCAGTTGAACCTGAAGGATTTTACGTTTTGTCAAGATAAGAAAAAAAAAACACCACGGAGAGGGAGACAGAAGTTGAGAGATGGTCTATCGTTAGGATTTTGCGTTACCTTTTGGGAGAAAAAAGTAGCGGAAGTAGTTTTATGGTGATGTGCAGCGGAGGGGATACGAGAAAGCTTAGCGGCTGGGGCGGCTGGGGCGGCTGTGGAGGGAGCAGCAGACAAGCTTAACATATCTCAGGGTTTATGAGTGCCCGCAACAGGGAGTAGCAGAGTACGCGGTCCGTAGTTATGTTTTTGAGCAGGCTGATATTGCCTCTCCAAGGTGTTATTAACCGCGGTCCACCTCTTTTTTTTTATATGTATAGATTGACATGGCTGCCCCTGAATAAATGAACACACCAAACGGCATGTCATCCACATTGTGCAACAAACTAAAACGAGGTCTTGGACATTTTTGTCATTCTAAGGTTTTCTCCGATATGCTCATCCGGGTATCCAGGAAGGCACCCCCCCGTTCAAACAAAACTACCCCTTCATTAGTGCTATTTTCGTTTGTGCCACTACTGGGTTTTTGCAGTCACTATATATATTACCGACGCTGGTTTGAGATTTCGTTCGTGCCATTCGCGGGATAGAATGGGAAAAACGGAACTCCTCGTTGAACAAATCCTTCTCTTCCCTCTCGCTTGACATTCTTTGTTTGAAAAATGACCAGTAAAAGGATGCTAATGAAAATAAAGATTGAGGCTTGTTAAATGGAAAGAAAAGGTCAATTAAAAAGGAAATACTTGAATAGAAAAAAAAATCCAACGGCAAAGAAGAGAAGAATAAAACGTCATGATGCCTGGCATGATTATCAGTTTCCTTTTCATCATGGTGGTGATGCTCCATCAAGCCAAGTCAATAATCTCCTTTGCTGCTTTGATTCCTGGTGTTGCCCGGAAGTTAAAAGAAGCAGGGGGGGTTCAATTCTCGGGCCCCCTCCCGAGAATCACACATGCTGGGCTTTCCGAGTGAAAGCTGGATTAAATTGAAGCAAGGGGGATCCAATCCAACAGGATGCAGAACCTGGGCTATTTGGAATCCCTGCCTGGTTCAAGGCTGGTTTTTCAGCAATCCTCGCCCCAGAGCCTCTGCTATTCGGACTCCCTGCCTGGTTCAAGACTGGTTTTTCAGCAACCCTCGGGCCAGAACCTGGGCTATTCAACTCGGCCTTGAGTTAATTTGGAATGGGAGCTTTAAGTCTCTGTCAATGGAAGTTGACTGCCAGTCGCTAAGCTAAACAATAATCCCAGGCAGCGAGTATTCCATGCTTCTCAGACACGTCAGCAAGCTGGTGAACGGGAATACAAAGTTAGCTAATAGTGTTTTTGAGGCCGTTTTTATGATTATGATTTAAAAAAATAAAAAAAAACATGAGTTCTTTGATATAGATATGTATTTGGTAAAAATTATAATTAAGATTTATATAAAGTAAAATATATGTATAAAATATTTGGTTGTGGTTGTTTTTTGAAAATATTTTTTTACTTAGAAATATATAAAAATATTTTTTATATAAGTATTTTAGAATTATCTAAAAATATGAAAAAATTTAACTTAAAGGAAGGAAAAAATAAAAATAAAAATAATATTTTTAAAACATGAAAATAAATAGAGTTTTACAAAACTTAATTAAAAAGATATAAAAACTACATTTTAAATGAAAAACATAATATAAAACATAATTTGATATATTATCAAACAATTACCTATATTTTTTCCATCACAAATGCAAAAATTAAAACTAAAACGGACGCTTGGTTATTAACCATATTTACAGGGAATTGACTGGGTGTTATCGACATTAATTTTTTTCTCCAGCTGTAGCCTTGAATTGATTCAATAACAAGAGATCTTATTTTAAACCAGTATACTCCGAAGACAAAAAAGAGCACTGATCATCAAATAAATGTAGATCGTATTGCCTTCTGAGAAAAGAGGAATGGCTTGTAGGCCGTGGTTCAGGGAGAGCCCATGAACTCTTGCGCACAAAGGCCTTTCTTTGATTTTCGTTTTTACCTGATCATAAAATAAAAGTAGTTTTTATGGGCCCCGGTTGATACCATAAAAACCATCCCAGAGCTTCGATGGTATTTAAGCACGTTGCAAATACGTTTTTAAATATTTTTTTTGTTTTTAAAAATTATTTTTTAAAAAATAATATATTATTTTAATGTATTTAAAAAATCAACAACAAACTATTTATTAAAGTCTTGTCCTAGAAATCCTATCAACCAAACTGTACCACATTCTTTTAAAATTTCTGGAATGTTGGATGATGTAGTGG